>JBDFRD010336782.1:0-10226 GCA_039654405.1 Bullina lineata | reverse complement strand
TCACCAAAGGAAGTAGGAAATGTCAGGACAGGGTGGCCTGGAAAGGGATCATTAAAACAAACCCATACACCGAAAGGAAGATTAGGGGACAGATAAAGTATGTAAGCTTTAAACCAGGAAATTCCTGATCATTCACCGCAAGCATGAATATTAAGAAATATTGGGAAGTTTACCATAAAAAGTATCAAATCCTCTGTACCGAGGAGTGTATTCTTTCTTGAATAGTCCCAGATGCCACTTTCCAACAGCGTGTGTGGAATATCCTCCTTGTTTCAGATGATCTGCAATGGTTGGAAACTCCAGAGGAACCCCATATGGTTGTGAAGGCCAGATAATAGAATGTTGAAGTCCAGTGTGTATCTTTGAGGATCAAAAAGAACAACAAATTCACACCATCATCTTTGAATACAGCATGATTTCAGAGATACTCTGAAATCTCAGTATTTCAAAAAATTTCCAAATCCATTTTTCATGTATTTTTTTATGCTGATTTTATCTCAAATTCTTACATAAGATATCATCTAATTTTACAAAGAGATATTATATGACAATTTTTATGGAAGCAGCAAGGACTTTTATATCTTCTTAATGTTCCTGTTTTCAATGAAAAAAAGTATGTATTGTAAAATATACAGGGAATTTCCCTAAAAGAATTGATTTCTCATTCATGATAAAAACAAAAAGCAAAATCAAACGAAAGTTAAACTGATCTATACAATATCATTACACACCTGATATCTTCCTGTCATGAGCTGGCTTCTTGTAGGACTACAGATTGGTTGTACATAGTAGTTCTCTAATTTCACTCCATCAGATGCAAGCTTGTCCAAATTAGGTGTTTTAAACTCAGCTCCATGATAGCCAATGTCATGGAATCCATAATCATCAGCCAGTACAAAAACTATGTTGGGTTTTTGTTTTCCAAAAACACTGACAAAACCTACACATAAGAGTGCAAGTGAAATTATAAGGCTTTTGTGAAAATTATGATGAAGTTTCATAGAATTTTGGGACAGCATTGCTCTTGTTTCAGGTTGCTCCCTCAATAGCAGCTTTCGAACTCAAGCACTGCTTGAGAGACTGAAATAATAAAAAATGGAAACATTAAAGTTATTTTTTGCATGTGTATAAATGTAACCTCCAATTTTTTAAGGCAAAGTAACTTATTAGAGCCAAACATATGCATGTTTTGTAAATAAAAAATTGAATTTCAAATACTTTTGGCAACCTAAAATTCATCGACTACCCTTATTCACAGATGTTCGACCCTGGTATTGGTATTACATGCTTATTGTCACTGTGTGTTTTTAAAATATGAACCCTATTATTATCAGGCCTTATATTTTGTGAACATTCCTATAACAGTGGTCTCCGCCTAAGAGCCCAATCGACCTAAGAACCCGCCATTCTCATGAAACGGAAATTTTCCTATATAATCTGTCCGCATAAGAGCCCGTTTTGAACTAAAAAATCCGACTAAGAACACGGTCTTCTTCCCCGACTGATTTTTTTTGGAGCAGCCGTCGCCTAGATCGCAAGAAACACTGTCAGCCGCCCTGCCTTTGTTCTAGAGTTAAGCCCTAGCCGTGGTGAAAAGCAAAGCCGCGTTCCTCCTGCCCCATCGCCCCACCCCATCCGCGTTCAGCAGGCCAAGCCTATCCGCTCTCATCGCCCGAAGCGTGTCGATTCAGCTCTATTCCCCCCTCCCCCTATTATCCGACCGACACCTTCAACATCACCCCCTCCTCTCCATATTCTCGATGTCGTGTGACCCGACAACCTAGTCTCACCCCAACAAAGCCATGATACAACACCGCTCTTTGTTTTGACCTACGTATGCCTAGGCCTAGTGGAAGTGACATCTCAGCGCAAAGATAGGATCTTAAGTTTGATTTTATGGCACGGAGCCGACAGCGTCTTGTGTTTTGCGTAATGGAAACGGGGCTTGTCTAGCAGGGAATAAACATGGCTTTGATTGGTGTTTTAAGATCTAAGTAAGCCAATCACAGATTGATTTGGTCAGTGATGATGCTCCGTTAGGCCTAATGTGTTAGTGCGGCGAGAAACGGGGGCTATTATGGTATACATGATTTGCACCCCTTTGAAATCCGCCTAAGAGCCCGATCCGGCTAGAAGAACACGGTTATCGTGTCTCCCGAGGGGCGGGTTCTTAGGTGGAGACTACTGTATATATAATCATTATTTTTAAACTAGAAAGATTCCATGAGTCATGAGCAATGCAAAATGGAAATGGCTCTACATGGTAAACTTTATGATTTAATAAGACAGACTGTTGCAAAAAATGAACAGCGAATAAAAAAAGAGAAAAAAAAGAAATGATTCAGGTAAATATAGACAACTGTATAGTTTAATTAAATTAAAAACAAGCTTCGCATTTTTGTTTATATATGACTTGAGTCCAAATTACTAATTACTGTCTTCACAGGGTTCAAGGGAAGAAACAATCAATTAAAGAGATTGTACATGTACATACACAGGAAAAGAACTGAGAATTCTTGGTAAATTGTGGGCAGTAATATCTGCAGAAAATGATAGGATAAGATGCTAGCAATAACTTGTGATACGCACAGTACTTTAATTTTATTAAAAAGTCTATAATCTCAGACGACATAGAATCTATATATAATCCAAATGTAAAAAATTCCATCGGAATGAGGCTGGTTCCTATCACCTGCCCATTGACAGCAAGCTTGACTTGACCTGATTTCTTTCTTTAACATTGGTTTTCCAGTCCTGTTGCTGTCAGGTCTGATATGGCCGACGGTGACAGCAAGCTCCATAGAGACTCTTGCAGTTACCTCCCTATCCCTCCATTTTTTTTCACAGGTGGAACTGCATCTTGAAAATCTAGATCTTTAACTATAAATTCTCGTACCTATTTAGACTCTAGACTCTATTCTATAGCCTACCTATTGATGCTGGAATAAGCAAAATATTGAATAATGGAAACAGTTTGATAAAATTGCTATCATCAGACAAAATTGTAGTGGACTGTAGATCTACGACAGAACGGGCCAAATGAAATCTACATCTAGATCTATTATAGTTATTTATTCAATGATGCAGAGAGTTCAGTTGACATGAGAGGCTGACTGAAAGTGGGCCAAAAACATTTCCACAGGTTTCCTAACGGTATAGATATAATTACAATAATTAAACAATTATACAAATCTCCAAAATGTTCGCTTTTACCAGAAGTAGAAGAGAACAGTGAGACGTGAAGAAAGACTGGCTCTACAACACACAAGAACCCTTTCTACTAACTAGGCCTGTGTTCGCTGAAGTTCGGTCCTACCCTAGTACTAGGGTCCTACTTCAGCACGTCACATGACATTCACATCACATGACATTGTTGCTAATTATATCCGTGGTCTGTTTCTAGGGTGAGAGCCTAGACCCTAGACCCTAAACCCACTACTGTTTCTAGGGTGAGAGTTAGAGACAGTTTTAATAATCTATTTTGTTATCTGCGGTAAGAGCGAGATGGGAATCCTTGTTCTGATCTGGTCTACCATAATTTTGCAAAGGGTGTATATTGTACTAATTTCACAAATCCAGCAGATTAGAATGATGAACTCACACTGACAGCCACTCACACTCACATAGTTACACGCACGATTACAATCCCCAACACACACATTATTTTATTTACAATCCTCAACACTCACATTTATTTGCAATCCCCAACACACACATTTACAACCGTTAACACATTATATAGTCAAACACTTACACTTACAGACACCACACGCATTCAACCACATGCACACACACACTTAGAATCACTCTCTCTCTCTCTCTCTCTCTCTCACACACACAGTACAACAATTCACACACTCACGTACACACGTACAGCCACATATCCTACTTTCATTTTTACAACAAGGTGTTTTCATCTACAACAGACGTGCACCCCAACTAGTATCCACCCTGCTTCACATTACTCAACTGATGGTTAACTGGCTCGTGTTTTCAGGCTATAGAGCCTTAAATGCCTTCAAGACTATTAACCACTACTTATGACTATAATTATGCACAAGATTAATAATGTTTATTTTCATTCACGATCTTTACCGATCTTCGCACAGTTCCGCTACCCCTTATGTCTTGAACTGGTTTCTTGACTCAGTCCAGTTCATTTTGATTTACTTCATATCTCCTAGTTCTTTCCCCATAGTCTGTTCCCAATCTGCCCTTTTCGTTCTTTTCGTATGGATCACATAGTAATGGTTGTAGTCGGGTCTTTTACTGTTACTAATGAAAACAAATTACTAGGACGATAAATTTCAAGATGAGACATAATAATGAATAATGTAAATTATCGTAAAACAGTTTTTTTTTTTATACATGTAGTAGAAACTCCCATGTTTTTAGACTATTTAATTATTATTAAGATGATGATGCAATTTAACAATAGATTTAGAACAGATTAGATTTCCCCTTGTTCTAAACTGATCTTCAACTAAATGTGGTGTTTCTCTCTCTCTCTCTTTTTTTTTTGGTCTTATTTCTTAGGCTCCGTATTTCTTATCCAATGCCAACAATATGAGAGTTTAATTTTAGTCGAACTCTGACAGATACACAAAACGAGACAAGCGAATATTTTATTGGCATATATTTTTCGCCAACTTTAATACATAAGCGTAACAATTTAATGTGACCATTGAAGAATAAAACAGATTTTGTATTCAAAAACATGCACGAAAAAGAACAACCACTTGTAGGTCATATCATTTTAAATGTTAAACGAAATTCTTTAAAACTACTTTGGCAAATTACATTTGCATCTTTTACAAGTCTGAGGTTTTACTTCCTGGCCAATATTTTTAGGAACATAAACACAATGGCTGACTTCGACACAATCTACGAAGAACAGGACGATGACGACGATATTGTCGACAATTATACAGTTACTGTTCCCGATCCAATCATAATTCGCGGAGCAGGCAATGTAACAATGTAAGTGTCTTATTTATCACACTGATGTGAGTAAAGGTGATGAAAGTGAGGGAAATGGATCACAGAAAGAGAAACAGAAAAGTAGAAAAGAACAGCTTCAGACTTAAGTCTTAGGGTTGTCTTTGTCACGTCACTGTCTCGTCCATTTCTTCCAGTCTTTAGTCCAAATACTTAAAAGATAAAAGATACATTTTAGATAAAGAGCACAAACAGCTTGGCGAGATTAGAACAGACTCCTGATGCTTTTTTTTTTTTTTAAACCCTGGAGCTCATCAGCTGTTCAACACTGTTCACAAAAAATATGAATTGAATGAACAGACAAAAGACAAAACAATATAGATGTAGATCTCTAGTTACTGTAATAGAAACGTGACAAAACAATTGCAGAGGCTCATTCTGAGAATGAATTAGGCTAACCCCAGTCCGTCTGCTGTGGTGGACTGGAAATTCTGACGAAAAAGTCATTTCGCCATGCCCTGCTTGGTAAAAAAAAAATGTGCGTGGCAAGGGTGCTCCTTTGCAATTTTGAGCAGTGTGGAAAATCAGTGGTTTACAAATTAATTACTAAATAAAAGTCTACAGAACCCCTTATGTTCTGAAAGCTAATACACTGAAAATGTTGTTTATGATATTACTTTTTCTTACTTGTAGGAAGATGTGAATGAAAACGTCATCCAAATGATCTTCTTCCCCTCTTCCTCATAATATAACAGTAAAATACGTTGCATATCTGGCTCCTCATCGAAGTTGGATTTCTTTTCAATTTCAATGTCGGCCAGTGACAGTGCATTTATGTGAAAACCCAAATTTTCATGAACATTAAAATAACTAAGACAACGTGGTGTCCTCAGCCCCCGCACAGACTGCGCAAAAAAAGTGCTGTTGTGTTCAACACTATATTTTATCACTAGGCTTGTCTACAGCAGCCAGTCCGCTGCCGCCAGACTTTTTCCAGTGTCTACACAGCCTGGGTGGCATCAAGCATGCTAGACCTTTTCTGGTCTGTACAGACAGAAAAGAGGTGTTTGACCACCAATCTTTCATTTGTGAAAGTGATTTCCTCCAGTTTGTGTTTTGTTTCTGTAACCAAGTGGTACACAACCTTAGCAAGGATTGAAATGTCGTTCGCCTATTCCAAAGTATTCCAAACATTTCTCATTGTCAGCAAATATTTGGGGCAACAGTTTGAATTCTCCCAAAGCTCCCCGATCTTTGCAAATCGGATGAACCCAGTGACATCGTTTGGATGCTAGGGATTTTCTTCTGTATCAACATTGCAGAAAAATCTTGTGCTTCCTTGTGAGCGCCATGGTCCAACCGGTTGAAAAACGGGCAAAACTATACGGGCCCTGATGACATGGACCACACTTTTCTGTCCATACTTTTTATGGCCCGAAAAAGTATGGTCTGTGCGGGGGCTGTGGACACAATATCTTAAGCATGTAACATTATACTATATTCTAAAAGCTTATCATCTAAAGAATTTTTATAAAACCTGTTTCGTAAGCAGGAGCGGCGTCCAGGGGAAGTAATAAGGCGTAAAACTTAATCCCCTTGATTGTAAAGAAATCTCATTTTGGTTTGATTTTATCCCAAAAGAGGTTTACAAAATAAATTGCATGTCGTGAAGGATAAATATATAATACGCATAAAGCTTATAAAAGGGGTTTGAGAATACACAGTTACATAAAACAGACATTGAAATCAAAGGGGAGGTAATTTCTAATGAAGATAATTCATTATATTTAAAATGCATCCATTTAATTTTATAATTTGTAAACAATTTATGTCAAAAAGCAAATACAATCACACATTTATAATATATTTACTAATTAATATACAAGCTAACATATAAATGTAATGCAATTAAATAACAAAAAAAGCTAAAAACATTGTCACATCATAAAGAACCAGGCCGTGTAATCAACTTTGGTGGCTGCACACTGGGCCATTGGTAGCAAGTCTCTACAGGAGATATTTCTGATATATCAGCCACATCCTGGAAAGTATATGTCCCTGCAAGAGTTCTTTTTAAGAATTCTACATAAAAAAAAAAAAATTTTTTCAAAGAACTCCTTCTCTTCCTCGGCAGTTCGTGTTCCAATTGCCCACCTCTGTTCCGGTTCCATCTTCCTTCTCCAGTAACTCTCCTTGGCCTTCTCCTTTGTTTAATTGTTAGATATAAAATTTATTATTAAACTCTAATTTTGAACATCAGCTGCTCTTCTTTCTCACAACAATAATTTTAAAATATTTAAATTATAGAATTTAGACTAATTTAGATATCTAGTTAGTTTTTTTTTCTATAAATCTATTGTCTATTAGCTTTATACCCCACCACAAAAAAAAAAAAAAAAAAAAAAAAGTAAGTGAAGATCCCCAAAACATTCCAAGAAAAAAATACTTTTTATCTCTCCCCCAAGTTTACTACTCTAAAATTCATTTTGTTGAGCCGAAATTTCTGTATTTTGTTTTGTAAATGTTAGTTTGGCCAAGTTTCATACCAACGAATTGAATATCGAGAAACCGGAAGTTGCGGTATTATGCAGAAATTGCAATTTCGGTGCACACCTCTGCGGTTCACAACATTCATTCCAAAATTGGGCAACATCTGCTAAACCAGACCATGTTTGAATGAAATATGTACTGTACAAATGTTTTTATTAAACCCAAGTCATGTGACGGCCGAAAACCACATCGGTTCCTTTCAATGACGAGAAATTAACACAAATCAAGCATCATGTCGCTTCTGTGCCGAAACTGAATTGTTTCGATACCGTCCATAGGACAGCATTAAAGTAGATCTAACATTCTTACATTTTGCTTCCAAGAAGAAAAAAATGGAACAAATCAAAGAAACTAACTGTGAAATTCAGCTAAAACAGGGAAAGTCTTAATCCGGCGTATCTGGGGCGAAAGAACAAAGAAATCTGATAGTATCGAAGCATGAAATTGTCCACCGTTTTCGAACAACAGCATTTCCAAGCTTTTCATTGGACAGAATTCTAAATACTGACATATCGAAAGATGATAAAAGTTGTGCTCTTTTGATTGGTTCCTGTGGCGAACCAATGCATTGTTTTGCTCTAGGCCTAATTGACAAGATCAGGAACCCTGTTTGTCAGCCGGAGAAGCATCGGAAACAAGACAAAGTTTTAAAATTCACAGAGAAATAACTATAAGACCAAACACCTTCAAATTTGAAAGGGCATAAAAGTTTATTTCGTATATACTTTCACATGGATAATAAGTCTCCAGCTCAAAATATTCTACAGTTTCTTTACAAGGGCTCATGTTTTACACCCTATCATACACAACAAGTAAATTGTGTCTAGCCGAATTTCTAATTTTGATGACAAATAGACTCCAAACTACAACCCTAAGTATCAAAATAAGGAGAAAATACTGCTTATACTGCTTACTTACAGCATAAACATTCATTAACAAAAAAAAAAAGAAAAAAGAAAGAAACATGGACTGACAGAGACAATGGGTGTCAATTAATGTTTTTTTGCTATGGTGTCACTTCCTGTGGAATCCACCATGGATAAACCCACCGGAATTTCATTGGTTGATATTTCTAGATAAATATGTGACACATTTACAATATATTTAGCAATGAGAAATTTTCCACCGAAAAGGTAAAGTACATTGGCAGGGGCTGTCAGTTTGGCGCGTGGAAAGGCAATTTTACGCTTTCTGTGCGACTCGATATTCTCGGAACGTCAAACTACATTATGTGTACTTCTGGGGTTAATACAGGTAGATAAGTGAATGTGATATACATGTACTTTTTTTCTGTTGCCCGTTCCGCAGTCATTCCCTTGCTTTCCTGTCAACCGGATTTATATAAGTCCTCTTTTTTTGGGCTCAGAGACTGTGTTTCTTTGATGCGGCCTGAGCTTCCCATTATTTTCTCCCTCCGAAGACAGTAATGTCGAACGTTGGTTTGTTTTTGTGTATTTTTACGGGATAGCTACATTTGGTTGTGTTTGCTACTTTGCATACTGACCATTTGAAAATTCCTAGCATTGTCTTCAACAGAAACACTGTGAAATCAACATCTTATTGTTTGAAAAAATCTTTGTGACATTAAGATGCGCTCCTGTGTAATACCAGAGACTTAAAAGGAAAAAATAGGGCATCACTTTGTCGTTGCTTGGGGACATTTTTAAAATTGGTGAGTGCGCTGATAACTTTAAAACGGAGTCTGTTGTGCAGCATAGATCTGCTAGGATAGGCTGCTGGGTTAGGGATACAAAATGGTGCTCTCTCTGCTTAATGGAAATGGGGCAGATCCTTAAAAATCCGTTATTATCCATGATCCAATCTATTTTTTATGTAATGAAACGGAAGTCATGAGCTTAATGGTGGCCTTTTATTTCACTGCGTGGTCAAAGCGCGGTTGAGCCAAGCTGCTAACACCGTTTTTATTGATCAATACTGACCTGAAAAAAATGTTGCCGGGGAAAGCAAAATACTGAAATTTCATTGGCTCTTATTCATAGTTATTTGTAGACATGAGTGAAGGTTGCAGCCTCTTTGAGGCCAGCATTTTTCCATGACATAGGAGCCTGTATTTAGGCCCTTGCACTTCCTGGTTGGCAGTGCGGGCCAACATAGTGGCCGGCTGGGTATCCGAAGTTTTCATTGACTGGAAGCGGACATAGTGGCTCATCTATCATCCAGGGTTAAAATGTAATCACCCAGTTTAAATATTTTGCGATATTTATACTATAATTTAAAAAATAGATGATACTCTAATATAATTATGTGCATTTCTATTTACAGATTTGGACTTAGCAACAGGTTCGAGTCAGAGTTTCCCCAGGGTCTTTCAGCCAAGGTTTGTATGAGAATGACAAGGAAGGTTCATTAGCAGAAATATTTCCTGAAATCCTAGATATGATATTGTTTACACCAGTGAATATGCCTACTTTCTGGTAAACAAAGGAAGTTCATATCGAACCTGTCATAGTCATATAATAATATATATATGACAATGCACTAGGGTGAAAATTTAGAAGTTGAATATATCTTTTGTGTATCAAATATATAAACGCCACCTCACTCTGTGTTAGTAATATAGAGTTCTCATTCATAAATATGAAAATGGATTGTAGCTGGGGTTAGTAATAAAGAACAAAAGGAAAAACAAACAATGTTTGAACTTCAATTTGCTCTGCATTGTATGTCATGTTTAGTTTTGATTTGAGTTTCTACCCTTCAGATTCTATACTTTTTAA
>JBDFRD010336560.1:0-10229 GCA_039654405.1 Bullina lineata | reverse complement strand
CCCCCCCCCCCCCCCCCCTCTCCCCCCCAAAAGGACTAAATGAAACTGGAAAAAGAGATCGAAATGCTCTAAGAACCGATCTGAACACGCTGAATGCAAAACGTAGATAAAGGCTGCGGGGAAGCTGAACAATGTACACATGTAAATGGAAATCACGAGTAAAAATAAGCTATCCGGAAGAAAACAAGGACAAACCGACGTGTCGACAATTTCTGTCTTCGAAGGGAACAAAAAAGAACACACAAAAAAACCGGTCACACAAAAGTAGAAAAGAAGAAGTGTACGTGACTTGAAAGCTCATGGCTTCTGGTGAACCCAAAGAAACGCGCTCCTTGGCCGGACTGAATGCTACGTGAAGGTTGACGCTGAAAGCTAGTCACGTGACTTGTCTTGGCCTGCGGCTTTACTTCAGTTGTGGCATTTTCTTTTAGTAGAGCCAGTGAAGGTGGATAGAGCAAAGTGACATTTTTCTCTTAGTAGAGCCAGAGAGGGTGGATAGAGCATAGTGCCATTTTTCTCTTAGTAGAGCCAGAGAGGGTGGATAAAGCATAGGGCCTCAACAACAGCTTTCCACCGCACTCTATTTTGAGCGACATTCTTAACTTCACCCCGGGTCTTTCCCACTGCTTTCGTTTCTTCTTCGATCGAACGTTTCCAGCTCTTTTAGGGTCGTCCGACCTTCCTTCTTCCTATGAATTCCGCTGTAGGGCTTGTCGGGTGATGTTGTTTATTGGCCTGGGTGTGGCGTTGGGCAAAATCACAAGCGTCAACACAATTACAAAGTACCAAGGGAAGAAAACCACGGTATTAAGGATCAGTCAAAGAAAACCCAAAATGGACCCTCCTCCTTTTTTTGTCTTTTGTGTTCCTCCGTTTACCTGGTTTTTGAGGCTCAGTCCATATAAAACACGTACGTCCTGTACAGAACAATTCCCGTCGGCGATATCAGACTGCACTCGACCGGAAAGAAATCCGACGTCAAATAAACAAACCGAGCCAAGAGAATAGAACGCTAAGGCTAAAAGTTTGGTTATGGGTTTAGAATCTAGATCCGGGTTTTTTCCTGCACGATCCTGATTTCATGAGGATTATTCTTGGGAGATGATGGCGCGGTGACCGAACGGTTAGAGCGTTGGACTCCTAATCCAAGGGTACAGGGTTCGAATCCAGGAGGTGACCGTGTTGTGTCCTTGGGAAAGACACTTTACACCATTTTTTCTCCCCCCTACCAGGTACGATTTGGGTACCGGCAGATTCTCCCGGGGAAGTAAACCTACGACAGACTAGCGTCCCGTCTAGGAGATGAAGCTAATTCATCTGTTCCGCTTCTCGCTATCGAAACCGGGTTAGGTGAGGCTCTATGGGCCTCCTAGGCCTTGAAGGAACTTTACTACATGTATTCTTGCGGGGAAGAGGAGGTACAGGTCCTATCTCTTGGAATATCTCGCTCTCGGGTCTAGCGAGCTGCTACTTTTATGGCGGTATCATTCCACCAACACTTGGTTTGATCTAGGCGCCGTATTTTCTGAGAAAGGTGACGCAAAATGTTCCAGGGGAGGTAATACTCAGAAAAATATGATCTTGTTCTCAGAGCCTTGAGTGGAACCCACAGGGAAACCGGAAAGTGGGACGACCTTAACAGACATGGCGAAGAAGCATTGAGGCAGAAATTAAGAACGCTGGCATGTCATGGACAAAGTTGAAGAGAGATGCCCAAAACCGAGTCCGATGGAAAAGTGTTGCTTTGGCCCTATGTTTCCCAGGGAATGCAGAGGCATTAGTCAAAAGTCACAGAGAATGTGATATTGTCATTGGTGAAGAATGTGTCGATGAAGTCATGGACAGAAGGGGTTACTGTTTGTGGAGAACAAAACTCATGCTGACCAGGAAAGACAATCATGGGACCACACCAGCTCTAGCTTTAAAAAGTTAGTAAGGTTACTTCAAAGCCATGAGGCCCATAGAGCCAGAGCTTATCCCGGTTTCTGTAGCGTGAAGCGGAATAGATGATTAATTTTTACTTCATCTCCTAGACAGGACGCGTGTCTGTCGTAGGTTTACTTCCCCAGCAGAATATGCCAGTACCCAATTCGCACCTGGGTGGGAGAGGAAAATGGTGTAAAGTGTCTTTCCCAAGGACACAACACGGTCACCTCTCGAATTCGAATCCTGGACCCTTGGAGTAGGAGTCCAACGCTCTGACCGTTCGCCCACCGTGTCTCCAGCTCAAGCTTTAGACAGACAAAAAGGGGAGTGCGCGCGGAGAGAATTGAGGAAGCGGTCATTTTATTTACATTAAATTTTAATGTTATATCCTCCATTCGCCTTGTCTTTCATTAAAAAAAAAACTTCACACGAGTCCTGAGTGATTCAATTTGCCAGGCACTTCTATGTGTTTCCGTGCGTCAGCGTGTCGACGTGATACAGGTCAAGATGACCTATTTGAACCGACTAGACCGTTTCTTTTCCCCGCCCCACAAACAATTCAAGTCAATTTTCCTGTGTGTGGCTGTCTTTACCTCAGGTCAATATTTTTTTGTTCATTACTTCCTTAATGTTGAGTGCGCTGAAACGCTCAGTCTCGTGTCTTGACTTTGTGACCTCATCTAAGGGTCCCGATACCGAGTACTTGTGTGCTCCTGTGGCAGGGTCACGTTACCGAGTACGTATGTGACCTTCTACAAGGGTCACGATACCGGATACTCTGTGACCCCGCGCAAGGGTCACGATACCGAGTACTCGTGTGACCCTCTACAAGGGTCACGATACCGAGTACTCATGGGACCCTCTACAAGGGTCACGATACCGGATACTCTATGACCCCGTGCAAGGGTCACGATACCGAGCTATCGTGTGACCCCGTGCAATGGTCACGATACCGAGTACTCATGCGACCCCGCGCAAGGGTCACGATACCGAGCACTCGCATGACCCTCTACAAGGGTCACGATACCGAGTACCCATACGACCCGCGCAAGGGTCACGATACCGGGTTCTAGTGCTCGGCCCAGAGTGAGGCTCGCCGGTTCCGCATACCTGCGTCGGTGTCCGATAAGGCGAAGTGCTCGCCCAAACAACGGCCCGAGGAAACGATCGAGTTGTGCATCTTTGAAGTGTGGAGTTGGTCTCCGAGCAGGTCGGCGAGGGTCGTCAGGAAAAGCTCGTTGATGTCGTTGACTTGTTTACACGGCCGGCCACGAACCACGGGCGGACGGTGGGCACGGGAGGGGAGGGAGAGGGGGAGGGGGGCTCTGTGTGCAGAGGAAGACACGAGGGAAGTGAAAGCAAACAGATTTGGTGATGTCGCCGACAGACGGGGAATTAATTGCTCGTTAAGGGTTCGCGCTTCTTCGCTGATCCACAGCTGGCTGGTAACCGTTATATAAGCTCCACGGGAGTAGGAAATGTCTAAGGTCCACAGGTCTCGTAATTGTTTTAAAAAGGTCCGGGGAACTAGAAATAGAAAGGGTTGTATAAGGTTATTACGACTGGTAAGTATTGTATAAACTCCATGGGAGTGTAAGACTTATATAAAATAGAAGGGATTGTAAGACTTGTGTAAAGTCCTTGGGATTAGTAAGTATTGTATGAAGTCATGGCATTAGTAAGATTGTATAAAGTCCACACGAATGGTATGTATTGTATAAAGTCCATGGGATTGGTAAGTCTTGTATAAAGTCCATGGGATTATTAAGATTGCATAAAGACCACGGGATTGGGAAGTATTGTATAAAGTCCATGGATTGGGAAGTATTGTATAAAGTCCATGGATTGGGAAGTATTGTATAAAGTCCAAGAGATTGTAAGACTTGTATAAAGTCCAAGAGATTGTAAGACTTGTATAAAGTCCAAGAGATTGTAAGTATTGTATAAAGTCCAAGAGATTGTAAGTGTTGTACGAAGTCCACAGAAATGGTAAGTGTTGTATTGGAGGATCCACGGAACTGGTAAACATTTATATAAGGGACGGAGAGAGGAAAGAAAGGACGTGCGCACGTGAATAAGAAAAGGAGTGATAACACTTGCTGGTTGGCTTGTGTAATGAATTTAATTAATTTCATTACTTGTATACGCGCAGCATGAAGCAGAATTATATACATGTACAGGTATATTAAAAAAAAACCCTATTAAATTTAGTTGAACTAATTGATTTGCCGTTATTTTCATTTGCTGTGTTTAGCTTTCTTTCTGGGAAAGTGCGGAGATTGCATCTGAGAGGGGGGAAAAGGAAAAGGGGGGGGGGGGGGGGCGTTCTTAGAGGTCAATCTGATGGCCAATGTGCTGAATTCGTTTCTTCGTTGGCCGTCGTGAACATATGTTCTCCTGCATGTTGTTTACTTTACAAGCCCATCTGGTCCACCGTCCCTATTGTCAAAATGTTGGGAATGTTCTATTAATTTGCCTCTATTTTGGCCTACTGAGTTCTTGTGGTGGCGCGGCGGCCGAATGGTTAGAGCGTTAGACTCCTAATCCGTGAGGTGACCGTGTTGTGTCCTTGGGAAAGACATTTTACACCATTTTCCTCTCCCCACCCAGGTGTGGATTGGGTACCGGCATATTCTGCTGCGGAAGAAAACCTACGACAGGCTAGCGTCCTGTCTAGGAGATGAAGTAAACATCATCTGTTCCGCTTCACGCTACCGAAACCGGGATAAGCTCCGGCTCTATGGGCCTCATTGGCCTTGAAGGAACTTTACTTACTTACCCTCCAAGCTAGTCCCAGGTGTATGACTCACTGCTAAGTGTCAGTATAGATACTATACAAGTGGAAATTACAAGGACAAAGAGCTATCCCAAAAAACACAAAGACAAACATTTCGACAATTGCTGTCTTCAAAGGGAACAATCACATAAAAGGAGCACAGAAGAAGGAAAAGAATAAGAATAAACTTGGCTTCATGCCTGGTCTAAAAATGATAGCATAGATACTAGTGTCAGGTCATGACAGTGTGAGTGATGTGTACATTGTGTATTAACATAAGCACTCCCCTTTTGTCAGCAATCTCAGACTGGAACCTGCTGTAAAATACACAAGTCAAGAAGCACTCCCAAAATGACTAGACCATGAAACCAAACCAGCACTGGATATTTTTTGTGTTTAAAAGGTGAAAGCATGCAGAGAATAAACTTAGAGAGAGGAAACACAATATGAGACATGAGAGGAGGGGTGGGGAGAAGAATCATAATTGAAAGTTATGTGGAAGATTTTTGTTGACCATATGTAATTTCAAGAGAATTTGACAGCAAACAAAACAGAAAGAGAAGACAAAACAAATGAAAAGCGCGATGGGAGGGTGAGAAAGAATCTGATGATTGATAAAAATCAGAATTCATGTATGTGCTTTTCAACCATTCTTGCATTAAAAGTAGCATTAGTATGCTTCTTTTTTTTCCTTATGTACATGAAAAATTAAGAAGATTTAGCAATTTTCACAGAGAATTTCAAGGCCATTTCATTTGGTGTCTTGGTTTGTGTGTGTTCTGTGTTTTACTCCTCATTTTAAGTAAATTTTAGGAGCTGAGGCCCATATGCCTAAGGGACTGGTTTTAGACAAAGGAAATCTTGCTGGAGCAATGAATATATGCATTATAACAACGATTAGTGTTATCACTAGAAATATTAATTATATTAATATTAGAAGTGCTTCTTTCGAAATTATAATGTACATTTCTCAGAGTTCTTGTAACATCAGTGAAAAGTCTGACTGAAGTTCTTGTGAACTTGACTCTTAGTCTTAGTATATTCATTTTCCATGTGGAATATGAAAGACAATATTCAATAGTTTTATCATTTTATCAGCAAGGACAAAGTGAAAGGGACAAACTGGCTAGCCGATTTTAGTATTTTTAGTTTTGTATTTTCTGTCCTTTCTTTTTTTTTTTTTTTTGAACCGTTGATTTGGTTTTGGATTTTGCTCCTTGTAATAAGTTTTATTGATGCTTGCTTAGAGCCTACTGTGCTCCACTTAAACCAAATGATTGGAACCATATTAATGCTTTTGAAACTGGCTGCGATCAGGTGTTTCTTTTTTATGTTCATTTCCTTTTCAAAACCTGTCTTTCTGTTTCCTCATGGTCAGATGCGTACAATGTTTCTGACATACGTGCAATTACCAATGAATTGTTCTCATTTTGATACACTGTGCCCATTTTTGTGACATTTTATAACTCATACAGTAAAAGTTGTCTAACAATTCTTTTGTTGTTCATTATGGCTGTGATCACATTTCTATTCTGCTTTGAGTCTTTTTCCATGTGAAATGTTTTGTTGTTCAGTTGTTTTTTATTAATGCATTGTGACAGGCGTTTTCTCAAAGATCTGATACTGAGAAGTGAGACAGAATGAGCTTATAACTTTGTAACCATCACATGCCTACAAATACTGTGTCACTTTCTCATTCTTTCTAATGTCATACGTGCACGTGCCTGTGATGTAGTGAAACAGAGCTTTACTTACTTCCATACTTCCATACTTACTTACTTCTTCTTCTTCTTGATCACTATAGCTTTATGGAGATTTTAAACAATAATTATTGTTACATTTAATGTTATGAATAAGCCTACTTCTTGTATTCAGAGCATAAAGAAGTGTGGAAGTGGACAGATATTTTAGCTCTTCTTAACATCTTGATTACCAGTTGAAAATACAATGCTGCAAGCATACTTTTTCTCATACCAGTTTAATTCCTGCATGAACAGCAAAAACTGATTTATTAAATGTCTTTAAATAAGAAATTGACGTACAGAAGTAGATCCACATAATTTGCAGTTAAAAAACACATTTGCTGGGTTTTGTTCTGCTTCACCACTCGGTCTAACATCAGTAGTATTCTTCCACTCTGGTTTTCTGGTTCATGGTAGTTGATTCATAGAAAAACAAGAACTCCTTAGTCATGAAAGTATGTGTTATAGGTTTTTGTGTTACATGTTAATTAAAAAACAATGTTGACGTCAAGCAGTTGGTTTTTAATGCCGGCTTTCAACAGACGGTCCCTCCAACACCCTAGACTTGTCTCTCAACATTCACTTAGCCTTCTGTCAATAATTTCTTCAATGTCTGTGAAGTTTTGGAAGCATACATCAACTTACCATGTATGTTGTGCATAAGTCATATCACTGCTTATTTTAAAATGCATCCATTACTTGCTCGTAGTCTAGCCCTTTTTTTTTTTTTAATGGTATGGATAGACTGTTGGTAGAGCAGACATACATGTCATGTAAAAAGTCATCAGTGTCGATGTTTCAAGTTTGAATTGTATTTCAATTCACCAAGAAAATAAAAAGGATAAAACATTGGGTTTGCTTTTATGGTAGTTTCTTCTTCTCGCTTGTCTGTCTGACTTTGGTAGGCATGTACATGTAGTGTCAGTGTTAGCGACTCATTCTAGGATGTGAAGCCTGCACCCAATTCGTGGTCTAGCTACTTCAACAATCTACCGCAGCTGCTGCTGCTGATGATGATTATGATGATGATGATGATGATGATGATTTGGACAAAACAAGCACACCACACATGCGAGATACCGACTCGGATATTAACAGCAACCCAACTGGGACGGACAAGAAACATGAGAAGGAAGAGATAAGAATGGGGGGAATCTTTCTGAGAAAGAGAAGAAGAAGAAGAAGATACAACGATGATGAAGAGAGATAGAAGAAGGAAGAAGAAAAACATGTGATGATGTTGATAATGACGGCAACGACTACGAGGATAATGAAGAATAAGATAAAAGTTCATTCAATGGACGCATTACTCTGTTGAAGAGGTAGTGAAGAATGTTGTTTCTGGAAACTGTATCAGGTGTCTAGGAGTAAGAAAAGATATAATGTGTCTCTTGCTGCAGGCTAGAGTGGCGCGGTGGCCGAATGGTTAGAGCATTGGACTCCTAATCCAAGGATCAAGGTTTCCTTGGGATATACACTTTACACCATTTTTCCTCTCCTCACCCAGGTGCGAATTGAGTACCAGCATATTCTGATGGGGAAGTAAACCTACGACAGACTAGCGTCCTGTCTAGGAGATTAAGTAAATATCATATGTTCCGCTTCACGCTACCGAAACCGGATAAGCTCCGGTTCTATGGGCCTGATTGGCTTTGAAGGAACTTTACTTTACACTTGCTGCAGGCTCATGATTTTTTTTTTTTTTTTTTTTGGGGGGGGGGGGGGGGGGGATAACCCTTAAAACTGGAACGCCCACAGTAAAAATAGTCCCAACCCAGCCATCACACTACAATTACAATAAGGATGGAGTGGCTGTGAGTTTGAATATCACTTACACACAAAGTTCCGTATAGATCCAGTTCTAACAGATGAGAGTCCCTGTCAAACAGGCAATCAGACAACAGTACGTGGTCTGCAAGACAGTCATTTGCTTGAATAGTTACGAGGGGAGCAGAATAGGTCAGTCGGTACGGCAGTCGTTCTCTGAGCACATGGGTCCGAATTCGATTCACGTCAGTGGCAGGCGGATATTGTTTTTATTCATCCCTGGCTCCAACTGGGTAGTGTGGGGAATGGATGCCGAGCTCTTTTGGTAATAATAGGCTATGAAATCAGAGATCCCGTGTGTATGTTACGCACGTTAAATGTCCCTTGACAGTCTAAAATCGTGTAAGAGTAGCCAAGTGCCGCTGTCCGGGTAAAATTTCTAAATTCCAAAATTCTACCCATGAACATCTCACTCTGTGACGAAGGTTGGAATATCATGAAAATGGCGAAGTCAGTTCAGTATTGTAGGTTGAAAAAGTCTTGCAATCAGGACTCACCCTTAGTCAGTAGCGGAGGAACGAAAAAAAATATTTACGAAATATAATCTGGACAAAAGGAGACATCTCTGGCTGCTGAGAAGCTTGGAAACCAATACGTGTATAGCCTAATTTGTTTAAGAGTTTGGATTGTCCACTTTAGTGAAAGAGGCGAAAAAGATGAGGATATGTCATACGCTTATATTCTGTCTTCAGTTGGTGACATGCGTTATATAATATTACAGTTTATAGTCTTAATCAACGGTTGCAGCAGAGGCAGCGGCAGTATTAACGACAGTCTTTCGTGTGACAAAGGACAAAGCAGACTTATACTGAAACAAGAGTTAAAAAGAATAGAAAATGGGGATGGATAGGGAACACTATACGGATGCCTACCTCCAACAAGGTGGCGCGGTGGCCGAATGATTAGAGCATTGGCTCCTAATCCAAATGTTCAGGGTTCGAATCCGGGAGGTGACCGTGATATGTCCATGGGAAAGAAACTTTACACCATTTTTCCTCTCCCCACCCAGGTTCAAATTGGGTACCGGCATATTAAATTTGCTGGGGAAGAAAACCTAAACAGACTAGCGACCTCTCCAAGAGGAAATGAAGTAAAAATCATCTGTTCCGCCTCACGCTACCGAAACCGGGATAAGATCCAGCTCTAAGAGCCCCATGGCCTTGAAGGGATTTTACTTTTACTTACTTTACCTCTAACGGGGTAAACGAAAAGTGGGAAGCCCCAAGCTGACATGGCGGAGAAGCACCAACACTTAGCTGAAGGTGTCCAGAATGACATGGGCTCTCTTGGAAAAGGGTTTCCAGAGCCGAGTTGGAGGAGCATTGCTGCAGCCCTATGTTCCAGATGGGAACCAGTGGAATAAGCTTCAGTAACTCATGTGTGACACATGGGCGATCTATTTTTGTTGTCTTTTTTTTTTATTTGTCGGAATGCCATTGAATATAGCGGAATTTTAGAATATTTGTCTTCATGGAACTAGCGCTACTGCAAGGGAAACTGGGGATCCGATAATCTGGCAGGCATCAGACATTCTGCACAAATAAATGGGGCAATATTTTTTTAATGCGACAGAAACCTGAAAACATACGAAACCTTAGTGCTCGTCAACTGACACCATGCAGCCTCCTTAGACGTACATGTAGTTGATTTGCAGCCTCCGTAGACGTACATGTAGTTGATTTGCAGCCTCACAGGTTATGAACTGTGGTCCAAAATATGTGACGAAAGAAAAAATTATTGGCTTGAAGAGGCATTGTAAAATTGACCCCAAGGTGTCGCCGGCTGTGAATGTAGGCCTATTATTACATCCAATTATATTTAAGTCATGACTACTTAAAAATCAGTCTCAGGAGTTTTGGTAACAGACTTTGACTTGATTTGCTTGACTTATGCCTCTGTATCCCCGGAGGAACATAGGGCCAAAGCAACACTTTTCCATCGGACTCGGTTTTGGGCAT
>JBDFRD010336449.1:0-10231 GCA_039654405.1 Bullina lineata | reverse complement strand
TGAACTTAACTGGAGCAGGAGGAGGAGAAAGAGTGGGAGGAAGAGGAGGGGGAGAAGGAGAAGGAATGTGAGGGGGAGAAGGAGGGGGAGGAGGAGAAGGAGGGGGAGGAGGAGAAGGAAGGTGAGGAGGAGAAGAAGGAGGAAGAGGAGAAATATATATACATATTCTTAAAAATGAACTTAGGAGTAATTGCAGTTATTTTTCATCTGTATGGAATATTTAAACCTGTTCTTTCTCTAACGACTTCCTTTTAAACAAGTTCACATAAATAAACACATTTTCCTCTCCCCACCTAGGTGCAAATTGGATACCAGCATTCTGCTGGATAAGTAAACCCACAAAAGATGACTTAAAAAAAAATCATGTTTCACTTCACGCTATTGAAACCAGGATAAACTCTGGTTCTACAGGCATATAGGCCTTCATTGAACTTAATTTTTTTTCAAAGAGAGAAAACTCACCCCGATAGTCCTCATCCGGTCCAGTGCAAACCTGAGTAAGGTGCAGAGAGTGTCTACATTAACCATGGACATGGCTTGAGACCGAGTGTCTGTACACTCTGCCTGCATGATTTTCTGTAAGAAAATGAAATAATATTTCAGCATGCGTCCCGGAAGACCGGGACAAATGAAGGGAATTGTTGTGCAGTCATCAGTGGTGCCCCAACGACCAGCGTAGTCACCGGATCGGTGATCGATGGTGATGTGTCAATAACAATATCTAGCACAAGGGTGCGCAAACTTTTCGGATCAATGGCCACTCTGACCACGCCATGAACAGCAAAGGGACGCAACTTTTAAATCTATGAATAGTCGCTAGGTAACCTTTATTCTTTTATTAAAAAAAAATACAAAACATAAACTGCGTCATTATAATAAAATGATTAAATAAAAAAAAAATAGAAATAAACAGTTTACTTTTAATTTATGTCAATACATGTGTACAAAAGCTAGTCTAGGCTTAATAATATGATCAAATATTGTGTAGGTTTGACAATAATTTATTCATTCATTTGTTTAATTCAATTCCACAAATGTTTCCGGGGTCCCACGAAACTCTGTGGAGGGCAGTATTTGGTCTGTGTGCTGTAGTTTGCTGCAGTGGAACCCCCAAGGAACCCGAACACAGGGAAGGCCAAGGGAAACTTGGAGAAGATGTGTGGAGAGAAACAATGAAGGAACAGGACAAACATGGTCAGAACTGGCAAAGTTATCCCAGGACAGAATAGTGGAAAACCCGTGTGTGTGGCCTATACCCTGATAAGGGTGAGGGGCAATGATGATGATGCTATAGTTTGCTCACCCCTGGTCTAGAGAGGCCATTCTAATCAGTAAATAAAAAAATGTTGCTCAGTGCCTCGATTGGCTCTACCAGCAACCCGTACTCCAAAGCCAGCCCACTCTCCAATTTTCATGAGATGAATGCAAAGCGATTAAAACATTCAAATCAAAATAAGACATAACATAAAGCAAATACTTTATCTCCTAAATAAAATAAAATTTTTTCACATCATAAAAACTTAAGCACTTTTTCACATAAATTTCACATTACCGTCATTGCGGCGATATCAGATGTGACAGAGACAGGACTTAAAAACAAATGATAAATGGCCTGACCAAGTCATTTCACATTATATTTCACACATTGCAGATTCCATTGATTTGGGGAGGGTCAATGTTTCTCTATCCTACCAATAAACACCCGTAATATTCTGACACTGTTTATCAAAACAAAGCTCCAGTTATAAATGCATAAATAAGCCTCAAATGTACAAAGCTTTTGCAAACTGTTGTGTGTTTACCTCGCATTCAGGACACACCCAGTCCTGTGGAATGTTGTTCTCCAGACTCAAGCATTTGGCATGAAACACGCGGGGGCAGAGTTCACAACACACGACCAGACCCTCTTTGTGACACACCCAGCAGAAGTAGTCATTCTTGTTGTCCTGAGGCGTGTTCAAAATGACAATCAAAGCATGAGTATACGCGGAATTCGGTATAGACGTGATTCACGACAAGACCGAATGTGTCAACAATTATTGTCTTGAAGGGAGAACAACGACAATGACGACAACAATCACATAAAAGGAAAAAGATGAGGAGAAGAATAAACTTAGCTGAAATTGAAATTCATGCCCCCGTCGAGATCAAAAGGAAGTAGATGTACAGTAACCCCCATTTTTAATAAAGCACATAAATGAGCAATGGGAAACAAGAGTTTTACTTGACTTATGAGATTTGTTTGATCCATACACTAAAATGTTAAAGCTTTGATTTTAAATGTATTCCAAACTAACCCTTGCATACTGCAAAGTACTACATTAAGTTTTACTAGTGATACAGTTTATTAACTCAATTTCATACTATCTGAATTACATGTACCTTTTTCTGTTCTTTCCCTCCTCCCCCACCCTTTCCCTCATTTTTTTAGAAGTGTTGCTCAGAAAGATTAATCTGTGTGACAATACATGTAATTACCTCCTATTTATCACTAAAAAAAGCCTTGTAAACTGAATTATTCATGATAATGCTTACACAATGTACAGGAATCCAAATTTAAGTCAATCTTAATGCATGCTTTTACGACTATTTCATATGAAACAGATCATTCAATCATTGAAAAATTGAAGACGTGGCTGAGAATTTTTTTTACTGCAGTTGGAAAAAAAATTGTGATGTCTTTTCTCACCTCTCCTGATCCATCATTACGGCCAATTTTTTTTCTCTTTGGCGGTAAGGCTGCGGTAATAGGTTCTTCACTGTCCACTTCTTCAACCTCCTCATCATTGTATGAGCGCTTTCTTCCAGAAGACTCTGTAAATAATGTTTTTTTTTTAGTCAGACTAATAAGTGAATTGTGGACTCAGTATTAACAAATAATAGGTCAGTAAGTTAATACATTTTACTATAACCTCTTCTTGTCCCTAGCATAACATTTTAACCCAAAAGACTCACCGGTACTTAATAAAAGACTATTCAGAGGTAGCTATACGGTAGTATTATACGTCAGGAGCGCCCTCATTCCCATACATTTCCCAAGTGCACTGTATAGGTGGGGTGACCTATTAGTACTAGGCGAGGTACACTTTTTGGCAAATTAACTCAGGAGCTCAGTTGCAGGTAAGAGTAAGGCTCAGGGGGCCAGGGTTCAAAGTCAAAGAGTTAAAAAACTTCTTTTACTACACTTCGACTCTGTCACTCACTCATTACTTTATTTTTTTTAGCAGCCCCCTGAAACAATTTTTTTTTCTGTGTCGACATAATTCATGAACATTCAAAATCTTGAAAAATCCTCCTGCCTTTTGCACTGAACTTCCTGCTCAGTCCTGTGTCTGAACTGGGGGTTGACACAGTCAATGGGGAACTTGCACTGTCCCTTGACACCTCAGAAATGCTTGGACTTGGAGATGCTGTTGAAGTTCCTGCCATGATAAGAGTTCCTGTAGACAAGCGGGTTCGGATTCCCTTGGTCTGTAGTTTTTCTTCTGAGACTGGAAATGGAAAGGGATTATCAAAGCGGAGCTAACTGAGAATTTTACTCCTTTAAATATCATTCTATGTTACCCCTTTCCTCGCAGAAAAAAGCATTAATTTTCTAATCTAGGTTTACTTCTTCGCATATTCAAAATGTGGAAAAAAGGGAATAAAAAAGTAGAAAACATGCCTACCAATCAAACAAAACTGACTTTGTAATTAATTATATTTTTCTAATGGTACTTTCATTCTCAAAACAAACTATTATGTAGCCTCTTTCGTTTAATAATTTGCTTATCATACTATAACTATAACTTATATTATATGTTTATTGGACCTGATCTATACACAATCCCATTTGTACACCATCATAGCAGAATCTGTATGCAAAGGCTAAGCTACAGTTTCTAAATTTTTCCACTGAAAGTCATGATACTACCCTGATGCACAAAACTTTTGGTTCTTCCTTCTAACTCATATAATATTGCAATTGTCCATCACAGCATCATTAAAATTATGATCTGTGGCTTTTTGAAAATCTTCTAGTCAAAGAGCAAAAAAAAAAAAAAAAAACTGATTCATAAAAATCTTTGCTTCACAAGTTTTAAGAATCAAAATACCTGTGCTGGAGGCTGCATCAACATTTGATCTTTTGGTTTCTTCATCTGAAGGAAATTTAAACACATCATTATCACAATAATGTGCAGAAAAGACATAGCTTTTACTAGCCTCGACCAAGCATACTAATAGTGAAATAAAAGAATGTAAATATGTTGACCTTGTTTAGGGCCACAATGTAGTAACAATACAAGACAAGTCATTGGACTAGAATCCACACAGGAAGGGGAGAGTTGAAAGACCAAAGAAAACATGGGGGAAAATGCACAGAAGGTGAGGCAAAAGTGGGTGGATTTTCATGGCCCCTGATGAAGAAAATAGCTCAGAATCGTATCTGATGCCGTGCAGTGGTTGCAGCCCTACGCTCCTCTGGAAAAAGATGAATTTTACCATGTACAAGGATAACGTCAGAGAACGAAGAATGCAATGGCAATGCAATTTAAAAGCATAAATATCCTGGCCGTAATTGTCCGTAAATCGTAATTTCTGGTGGCTCCCTGTAATTTCTTACGGCAAACCCTTAAAGTTGGCATGTCTGGTACAACTCACCTTTCTCTTGTCGCTTTAATGTTCCTATTGGAGCTATTGCTTTTTTCTTTAACCTCTTTATTCTCTGAAAATAATGAAAGAGACTCAAGTCAGTCTTGAACATCTGACAGATGTTGAAGTCTCTGCCAAATTTACTACCCCAGTACAAAAAGCAGATAGTTAAATGTGAGAGAAGAATTTATGTAATTTTGTAAAGTGCCATTTCTCAGGATGTATTGCTGGCATCCACACTGTCAGCATTCAAACCAAACCCATGAACTTCCAGGTTGTGCACCACAGCTTAACCATTCAGTCATAACGCCTTTCTCATTCATCATCTGATATGCCATAAAGATTCATGACATTATTTCATTTCAAAAATCAAAGATGATAATTTCAGAGTTTCTGTTACAGATTAAGTAAGAAAGAGCAGTAGGCAGTACAACACACACTTCTGTGAAAGTCTCTTTAATATAACTTTTACAAACAATACAAAATAGTAAAACACCTCTAGTATTTGATTATAATCGATGTTTAGACATGATAAATATACCAAGAAATTTATTTTTAGGATTAGGAATCAAATCATTAATTTCTAATTAAAAAAAAAAAAAGAAGCAAGTTCTACACAATCATACAGATGAAAACACCGGTCTTCTCTGTTTGCTCTGCTCTCTTATAAGATGCACTCTGTCTTTCTGTGCCCCCAGTCGTCTGTTAGTGCTTCTTGATGCCATCTGAAGAGGAAAAAAAATATGATTAGAGAAATCTCATGTTAGACAATGCTTCACAAAGGCCTTCTTTTCACATTTAAAAGGCAACTAAATTTTGTAAATCAATAGAAAAATCAGACAGGTACTCTCTTAGTAGGTGACATATCTTGAATATCGACTTATATTGGCCCATATATCTTTCATAGCTGTCCTGGGCGGGCAAATTCAGGCAAAAGAAATGAGGTCTTTCTATAGCATCATTCACGTCTACAGTCTAGGAATTGGCCATATAGGGACCCACACTTCACCTAAAAATTTGTTAACAGAAACCACGCAAAAACCTCCCGAAACCTCCGTCCAAATTTCCACCAAGATAATATAGGAAATTTTGCGAAATGAAAACGTGTTTCTCATGTTTCACTTGCGAACGAAAACGAAACAAGAATACGTTTCATAGGTGGTAATCTATAACTCGTATTTAGCAAAGTATTATATAACGTGCATATCAATTTTGTTTATTTTGTCTATTTATATTTCTTAACCTATACGACCGTTGCATCTCTTGTAAACAATGCAATTGAGCGACGAAAAGTTTATTTTCCGCGTTATTAGAGTCGGATGTTGAGTTACGACAGTATTATTCCCAATCTTTTTGGTTTAAATAGTTTATTCAGGGGATCAACAAATAAATATCTAGACTCTAAATTACGATAATATTGTATTACAGATCAATATTTTATCTACAGAGCGATAGATAGCATAGCAAATGATATCATATCGTAGAAATTTTTAGGAGGTTCCGGGAAGTTTCGGGAGGTTCCCGTATAAACAAGTAGGCCTACCCGTCCTTCCTGTCTTTTTTGGTCATAATGCTGATTATTTCGCCAGCGTTTCTCTAACACTTTGGCACGCTGTGGTGTTAAAGTGTGCCTTACTTTCCGAGGCATTGTTCATTCAGACTGAAAAATAAGGAAATCCTTGAGATCTATCTTTCTCATCAACTGAATCAAGATCTAGATCTAGATCTATATCGTGTGGGTGTGAGAGAAGTTTTGAAAGTACAGACTCAAAAATATGGAAATCCTCGCGATCTATCTTTCTCATCTCCGACTGAACCAAGATCTATGGCTAGAGTTATAGATATATATAGATCTATATCTACAAACCCTCGCGATCATCTATCTTTCTTATAGTAGACTGAATCAAGATCTAGATCTTATACTTTTATCAATGCGCGAGTGTGAATGAAGTTTTGAAAGCACAGACTCAAAACACGTGAGTGAAGTTGAAAGCACAGCACAGACTAAAAACACGTGAGTGAAGTTAAAAGTGAAATAAGAAAATCATCGCGATCTAGATTCCTTTCTTATCTCCGACTGAATCTAGATCTATGTGACGGTTGACCGGTAGACTCTTTATAATCTAGAAATCTACAGTGAAACCTCGCTATATCAACAGCTTTCACCGTACAGATCTGACACCTATATAAAGTTAATAAAGTCACTGAAAATCTCCGTTACATTCATAACTTGAGATTGCTTGTTATACCGCCAACGTAAATTTACCCCCCACTGCCCATCTCTACCTAAATCCAGCTAACAGATGGAACATCACTCGGCACCACAGCCTGTGCTTGTTACTCAAACACCAATCCTACTACTGATAGGCCTACTGATTGGGTATGCAGTGGGAAAGGCAAGTCATAGTTCAATCTCCTCTCGCTCAATGGAGAGTTCGCGAACGAACGCAAGCACGCGCGAGGTGATGCTTGTTGCGGAAGTACGATGCAAACAGCACGTTGATTTATGACGTAGGCCTAGCGTTCGTGTGATTCTCCAACCGGCCTGAATGTGATATATGTCACTGTTAGCCAGTCCAATGTTGGTAAATTAATTATTTCCCTTGTTCTACATGGTATTTTCGATGTAGCTCCATTTTTCCGTTTGTCCCTTACTTGGCGGTATAACGAGGTTTCACTGTAGTTCTAAATGAATGACAATGGACTACACTTTAGCCTGCTGCACACTCAGTTGATTTACTAATCTCCAGAAAGCATAACTCACAAAGAGGACTGTTTGAATTATGATGTTTTTTCGATAACTGAGGCGATCCGTGTTTTTTAGTTTTTTTTCTTTTTCATCTTCAGCGAATCAGCTAACAAGATTACTACGTCATATATGCTAAAAATAAATGTAGGTCTAATAGCCGCAAAAGTAGGATGCTCAAGACGTCACTGAAATTGTACGAGGCATTGAGCTATTTTCAAATCGAATTGTAGGCATTAAGCTATCTTTTAGATTGTTCAGCCCTCCACAAAAAAAGCCTTTGCAGGCTGAACTTTCAGCCTTAGCTCCATTAGATCTAGAATCTATAGGATGATGATGATAAGGATGATGCTGTGAAAATGACCGTGGCCTTACTAGAAAGTCTAGAACTGATGACTAATGGGAGATTTAGGCCTACGGACATCCACTAAAGCTGGACTGGTGCCCAAGATCCCTCAAGAAATTGTCCAGTTACTTAACAACCTCACAGTGATGCACCTGCTTGTTGTCTGAAAAGAAGTCCCAAAAGTGCAGTCTTGTTGAATGCAACTGAACTAACGCCTTTTCAGCTTTCTCCGTGTTGACTTTGTGCGTTGATTGTGGACTCGGAGCATAAGCCTCACTGGGATGCTGACTTTATCTGGCAAATGTGTTCTCTTGCTTGGAACATGGGATTGTGTGCGTGTGCGACACACCACAAAACAGCTTACTCTAAACCACGCCCACATATCTCTGAACCAATCGCTGTGAACCTGCGCTTTGATTGCGGAGCCTTGAGCCAACATCGAAGTAACTTCGCACCCGCCCCTTCTGCACACAGGCTTTGCAGCCTTGACACTGGTTGGTATAATTGGAGAATTGAAGAAAATAAAAACTAAAGACACGAAATTGATTTAAATGCTTATTCTAATTATGTGAAGTGTCTCCATAAGTTTTTTAAAAAGGATTTCCAGATTTAGACCGAGACCAGAGGGGAAACGTCGTTTTCGATAATAAAAGACTGAATGTTCATATTTTTAGAACGCCGGTCAGTTAAATCAAAATCAACGTACCCTTTCAGAATTTTGCCACAACAGATAATAATTTCAAACGGCTAATGGCAATGTCGGACAAAAGAACATGTTTTTAGATTATATAAATTATAGATTGTAATTTATTGCATTTTAAAAAAGTGAATCAAGATAATGAAGTTTGACTTTGGAACAATACTAAAGTGGTTGTATATTTGATTTTACATACGTCCACATCAGCGTGAAAACCAGCACGAAGCAAGGATGGCACCCAGACGGTCTAAAAGCTCCAAGAACCCTCCAATTTTCAGCCATGAATTTATCATTCAAAATCATGCAGACATTGTGTCTTGCATTGCGATGGTTTTCATCATTGGTTTGATGTTCCAGGTAAAAACTATTATTCGTCCGCCGGTACAGATCAACAAGTCCTGTCTTCCGTCTGTGTATACTGATGTTATTCTTCCTCTCTGCTGTGTGCTACTAATCTGCCATCTGGATCTGGCTCATTTGAAACATTTTTTACAAATACGACCTACTCAGAGCAACATATTGAGATGAATGATGTTTACATGTTTCCTAACCTATTTGACAGCCAGTTGAGCTGTTGTTTAAAGGCTCCAGACAAAAGTTTTAAAAAAAGCATAGGCCTACGTTTCGTTCTTCCTAATCCTGATCCTTGCCTTACTTTCACCTTGATCTCTAACTAGGCTACTAAAGTCTAAAGAATACAAATAAAAATAGGTTTAAATTAAAAGGTATAGATCTAGATCTTGTCCAGAATATATAGTTTGTCTGTGTCATGTCAGTTAGGACCTAAGAAAATATGGTTAAATTCCATGATGACCACCATGAAATGGGTCGGAAACTTTAATAAAATAAGTAAAAATACTTCGCCAGATGCAAAGAACACGTCAGTAGCAGCATCAGTTCTTGTGTCATTCCCTGCATTTTTATTGCGCTTGCTGTGTAAATCCGTAATGTTACTTCTGCCTTGTCGTCAGTGTGAAGTGGTTACACTTTAGTTTTATCACGTTACATAAGTGTACAATTTAGTACTGCTGAATAAAGTGGTCTCCGCCTAAGACTAAGAGCCGGTCATTCGTGTGAAATGGATTTTTTTCTATATAATTCTCAACATAAAGAGCCCACTTTCAACTACAAAATCTGTCTAAGAACACATGGTCTTCTTACCCGATAGATTTTTTTTAAACAGTCGCTGCCTAAACCGCCAGAAACACTGTCAGTCCCCCTGCTATTGTTCTAGGGTTAGGCTGTAGCCGTGGTGGAAAGCAAAGCCCCCTTCTCTCTGCCCCCTCCCCTCCCCTAGCCCCGTTTTGTTTCCCTAGGCCTATCTGCCTTGCAAGATGCATTCAGCCTATTATCCGCTCTCATCGCTCGAAGCATGCCAATCCGATCCGGCTCCATCCCCTACCTGCATCTTAAACCAGTCAAAATTGGCAAGATCTATGCTTTGCTGTTGTGTCCCGTCCCAGTTCTCCAACCGACACCTTCAGGGTCCTCCCTCCCCATAGTCTCGACGTCGTGTAACCCCGCAACTCAGTCTCATCTCTACCGAGCCGCCGGTACTTCACCATGATGAAACACCGCTCTATGTTTTGATCTACGTAGTGGAAGCAACGTCTCAGCAAGGGATCAGAACCAAAATGTGTCTTTGAGTTAGATTTTATGGAAAGAAGCTGCCAGCGTCTTGCATTGTTTTGTGTGTAATACAGGCAGGGAAAATAAACATGATTTTGATTGGTGTTTAAAATTTAAGTAAGCCAATCACAGATTGATTTGGTCGTTGATGATGCCCTATTAATGTATTAGTGTCCCCCCG
>JBDFRD010336339.1:0-10233 GCA_039654405.1 Bullina lineata | reverse complement strand
CCAGTCCTCTTTCTGAAAATTCCTAAAGTTAGAGAATTCTTCGGGATTCCCAAGCGAGTTATATATCCAACAGTTGTGACACAGAAAAAGGGATTTCTTGAAGGTTTCAAAGAATGTAAGTTATATTCAGAAACTGTGATAAATTATATTGCTGTCATAATCAAATTTTAGTTGAACAAAATCATCTGAAAGCAAGGGTCAAAAGAAAAAAGAAAACGTTGTCATAATCATTAGCAAGGCAGTATAAGTACTGTAAGGCTAATAATTTACTTATAAGGCATTTACGAGAAATAAAATGAAAGTTTTGTCAGAAAGCATTTCCCTCCTTTCTTGCTGAAAAAGGGTTTTTCAACCTTTCATTCAACTGGGCAAGACTGGCTCTTTTCTGTTTTGTTTTTTTCATTTTATTTTACTTCATTAAATATGTTATCTTTAAAAGGTTCTCGTTCTGTACGTACTTAGATTCAAATTATTTTACTGGATAAGATGGTTGAATTGTGCATATTTGTCAAATTCAAATAACTGTTCCTTTACAGCTTACAGCAATATGAAGGCATCCCAAAAAGTGATGGAGAGGCAGAGGTTGGATGATGTGAACTTCCGCAAGGCTGCCCAAGGCCCTATTGTCAAGACATATTCATATAATCCTAAAACACTGAAGACAGGAGTGCCAAAGACATCCACAGCTAAAGCTAAATCAACCAAGTCATAGCTGTTTCAGGGCTCAAAATTATAAACATTCAACCTATGTCATTCGCAGGCATGTACTGCATAAATGCTTATCAGTTTGTTACCATAAACTTGACAGTGACCACTATTCTAAGTAATGTTATTTTCCACATCGCTAGAACTTTATTTTGCTTGTAACCAAGTTAATGTATTTCAAGTTTTGAAACTTTGAGTTATCAAGTTGCCTTGAACAACTGGCTTGTGTCAACGGTTTTTGGTATTTTTACTCTTTTATCACACACACAAATACACATCATTGAGCTTTTTAAATAATTGGATCATTAAAATTAAATTAAAATGAGTCCTTCATTGAGAAACATGATAAATTTGTTGAAATCATGAGGTATACTTTTTGGTGTTCTTAAAAAAACACATGAATGTGAGCTACAGTACTTGATTAATGTTCTTGAGGAAGACTCTACAGTATTTTCCCAATTGCAGGAGATCTTTGTTCCACTGTTTGCTTTTGAAACTGGGATATGTTCTAGCTCTTTTGGTCTTCTAGGCCTTGAAAGAATTTTTTATAATGCAGTGAGATAAGATAAGCACCAGAAGAAGGTCCTTATCAGATGATTTTTCATTTGTGTGATCATTGTGGCAAGCAGTTATCTAGTACATAAGTGCTCTCTGATTTTCATTAAAAGTACAGTTCAAAGCCAAACAGGCAACTGACAAAATTTTATTGCAAATCAGATTCAACATGCAGTTACATTGCTTCAAAACTACCTGATTTTTAGTGTGGACAATTTTACATTAACATACATCAATACATGTAAGTGTAACTAGTGTAAGTTTAAACTTTCGTTCAAATTTATGAATAGTGAATGACTTCTTGATATCAAATTATTCTAAATTAAGAACGTCAATATAATTAGGGTAGGTTTTAAGTGGATCTGTTAAGTTTGTGGATGTTTTGTAAGTATAATAGATAAGTGTCTTATAGAAAACAGATATGGTAGGGGTCAAAAATACATGAGCTGCCTGTATTTGTCTAAGAAATGTATTGACATCATATCCTGAACTTGGGTAGAGATCTGGTAATTTTTCTAGAGATATTGTGATACATTTGTAAAATTAAAATGTACAATGTATATATTTGAATATTACCAGTTGAACAGAATAAAACTTAAAAACCACCTGTTTTTCTCTTGTCATTTTGTTCAGCTCATTTGTTTCAATTAAGAAATCCGTGTTGTATAAATGTATTCCCAACACCTTGACGTCAAAACCTATTGGGGCACTTCATCAATGAGAAACATTTAAGAATGTCATTTGACTTTACATATCGAATGAACAGGCACATTTTCTACACCTTGTGGCCAAAAGGAATAGGCTGCTAGACTCAAAACAAAGGTCATGGGTTCTTTGGAAAGTTTTGTACATTTTTTTATCTCCTCACCGGGGTGCAAAGCATAATAGCGTGAATATTCTCTTGGGGAAGTAAATCTGTAACAGACGAGAGTTCTCTCTTAGAAATTAGAAGTGATTTAGTATCATCCGTTCCTTTTCATGCTGATGAAACAGGATAAGCTCCCCTTCTTTGAGCCTCAAAGGCTTTATAGGAATAAATGTGAACTTTCATGTCATGTTGCCTTGCACAATCCCCATAGAGCCCTATGCAATCAGTTTTGATATGACAATGACATACTTCCGTTCATTTTGTTTTTGTGCATGCAACAAGTATGAACTAATACATGTAATTGATTTATGCAAATGAGGTCATGTCGAGGATAAGGCATGTCAGAAGTCACATCAGCATCATATGTATGTCATGTCTCAATACAGGACATGAAATGAATAAAAAGCAAATATGTAATAAATGAAGAATTACATGTATAACCTGTAATAATTTGAAAAATGGGAAATGGAGAAAGGAAGTAGAGTACCGGTACATGTAACTTGTTTGGATTGGCCTTACTCTACAACTACCTGAGGTGTTGTCTGTAATTGCATGTTAGTTACTTTTTGTATTTTTATTTATTTAAATTCATTGTATCTGATATGGTATGATACACCTTGAATTTTGAGCTGTATATTTTGTAGGTAGGTACTTAAAGAGTTTATACAGTGACCCTCAAACACAAGACTGGCTCCAACAAGACCATTCAATGAGCAAAATTAAAAGTCTGTATTTTTTCCTCTCTATTTCCTTAGTATTTGTACCTCAGATGAAACAATTACAATGTACATGTACCGGTACCAAAATCTATCAGTCTCTGTTATATAAACGAGGTATCTTATTGAAATCAGGTCTCTCATCCTTGTCTGACACAGAGCCATTATCTTTGAGGCAATTCCTGTGTGCTTATGACATCAACAGACAATCCCAACTTGACCAGGCTAATTTGTGTAGATGCTTTCTTGCCCAAGCATGCAATTATTGCAATGTGCACGGCCACTTATGTGTGGAGAGTGAATGGCAGTGAGGGGGTTGGCTTCACCTACCCAACTGCAGATGCAAATAGGGGTAAGGAGTGGGACGATAGGGATGGGAGCTTAGCATGGATGCCGATGCTATCACTTTGAGTGGACATCACTACTAAAAGGTGTGTAGATCTCTAAGCCTAGCCCAGGGCTCTAGACTTGAGGAGACTGAAAAATGGAGTGAGGTGCCTTACTCTTTGCCAATCGGCCAATGAAATTCACTTTAATGCGCTAAAGCCTTATGGTACGGTGAAGAAACGTGCTGATTTCATTGAGGTGCAATGATTATGTACCCCGTCGTCACTGTTCCTTTGACCTTGTATTGAAAGAGACCTCGGATTCAACAAGGACATTAGGCTGGTCCCCATAACATTGCTATGTCCGAGCTTCACTATATTACACATGTATTAAGTGTGTCATTCCTTAGGGGAGGTACCGGATTTGAATGATGCATGAATGGAGAAACAATTTGAATACAGAGACACAGATCACACAAATGCACAAACACCTATGAACTCATAACATCACACAAAAACACTGACTTGTTTCTGTTTATTTGTATTTTTTTAATTTTTTTGAATACATTGTATTTAAAACAAATGTATTGATAGCAAACATACACAATTATCAAAAATGATAATGTAAGATGAAGACACTTGAGGTCTACATATGAAAATTATTTTTCTTTTTCATTCCACCCAAGCGTACAACGTTCATTCACTCAGTGAGTCGGTAATTAACAGTCAAAGTCAAAATAAATTGTATAAAGTCTAAAAACAATGACATGAACATCAAGCTTCCTCCAATTTCCAAATGGAACTATTTCCATAAGAGGAATACGTGTACATATTTGTTCATCATAGTTAGTCTTCTTAATATTGACAAATGTTCAAATACTGACCGTTTTCATTTCTTTCTTTTTGAAGCAGTTTGTGCAATTGCTGTAAATGTTTACAATGACAGAGTGCAACATTTAGGGATCAAACAAGACAATCTGAAATTTCATTGTTGCCTGATTTCTTGGTTTCATAATTTTAGTATCTGTAGTGGTTAGGTTTGTATGGTCCGTCCTTTGGAATACCTAAATACTGAGCCTGGTCGTCACTCAGTTTAGTCAGTCGGACTCCAAGATGTTCAAGATGGGCAGCAGCCACTTCCTCATCCAGCTGGAAAAAAAAAATATCAGGTATTAGTATTACACAAATGAGCATGATTACATCTGAAAATAAAACAGAAAAAAAAAACCTAACTTTGCCTCCTTACACACATACATGCACACATTTTTCTCTCCTGTCTGCAAATATATGATGCACATAAATGCAGCAATAATTACTGTATTGCTTGAGAGCAAAATAAATGATGATTTCATTCAAATAGGTCTGCCATTCCATGCTCCATAGAGGCTAGAGGGATACCACCACCTTTCACTGAGACCTCACAAGATGAAGAGACAAAAGTGTGTCTATGTTTGTCTTGGGGATCTATCAAAGATGTCATTTAGACAAGTCACATCAGCAACAAGGAAATACAGAACACTAAAGAAGAACTTCACAAATACAAGCAAAACGAAGAAGTTCATTAAGTAGTAATGAAAAATCGACAAAAATTGAGTGAACATGAACCATAGTCTTCCTCGTCACAAAACATAAGGAAAGCCTCACCTTCTTGGGCAGCATGTGCACACCAAGACTGTAGTTGGATGTCTTTGTCCACAACTCAATTTGGGCCAACACCTGGTTGGTGAATGAGTTACTCATGACAAAACTAGGATGGCCATGAGCACAGCCAAGGTTGACCAGTCTGCCTTCAGCAAGAAGAATGATGTGACGACCACTAGCCATAGTGTACCGGTCCACCTGAAGGACAGATAGAAAATTTGTAAAGCTCAAAATTAATATATTCTCAATCTTTTGTCATAATGGAATAAAAATAGCTGTCAAAAATATTTCTGAGTGCCACAATCATTTCTATATTAATCATATGATTATCATTATTATCAATGAATCGCGATAATTCAAAATAAATTAAATCAAATGATAAAAGCATTTTTTTAAATCTTACTTTTTAGAATTATTACGAAAAAAAAGGAAATTAATATTAAACAATTCCTATCTGCTCTTCAAAAAAGTATGTTGCCTAAAAAAGAATCATTTATCAAAATCATTTTCACAAAAATAAAAAGAATTCTGCCACCCCATAGGTATGCAAAAGAGAAAAAATATTTGTCTAAGTACAACATTTTCATAAAAAACAAAATCAATAAATTCATTTTTACCTGGGGTTTCACTTCCTCTTTCTTTGTGCAATTAGCATTGAGCCAAGCAACATCAATTTCACAATCAAAATGACCAATATTGCACACAATTGTGTCTTCCAACATGTTCTGAAAATGTTCAGGTCGAAGAATTCCCTTGCATCCAGTGGATGTGACGTATATTCTTGCCTCGTGCAGAGTGTCTTCAATTCTAGCCACCTGAAATACAGCAGACAATCAATAAGCATTTGAAACTCATTTTATGAAAAAATGTAATCTGGACTTCACAATAAAACATTTTGAATTGTTTCTACATTAAAAATTATAAAAAGTATTTAATGAGATTTACAATATGAGTTCAATCAGTCCTGACAGATGACTCTGTCCCAAAAACTGAATTCATTACTTATAAAATAACATAATTTAAAAATTAGGAAACGACAATTAAAAATGTTGAAAAGGCTTGTTATTGTTTTATACAGACATAAAAATCAAATGATATTACATGTACATCAAGTGGAATTTTGTATTTCACATAAAAATAACCCACCTCATAGCCTTCCATAGCAGCCTGGAGAGCGTTAATAGGATCAATTTCTGCGACGATGACACGTGCTCCAAAAGCTCTCAAGGCTTGAGAGCAACCCTTTCCAACATCTCCATAGCCAGCCACCACAGCCACCTTCCCGGCCAACATGACATCTGTAGCACGCTTGATTCCATCCACAAGGGACTCACGGCAACCGTAGAGGTTGTCAAATTTGCTCTGTGATAGAATATAACACAATAATTAATGTTGATTAAATGATATACATATAGTTGCCATGATTCTTATCATGTGAGTGTTCTGACAGAATCTACTTAACATGCTTTTTTCATTCATTCAATACTAAAGCAATGATAAATGGGCAGTTTGTTCTTATCATAAGAATTTATTTGTATCATATTATATTACTTTTAAACTAAATCTAACCTATTCAATGTTGTGCTATAAACCATGATAATTTCCAACATGTTGGATCTTTAGCCTACATCTCTAAAGGAACTTAATAAACAATAAATATAAAACTATACATTTATAAAGAAAAAGTCCTCTTGACTTGTGATTAAATACCTGCAAAACGTAGGAAAGCTTTTTTATAAAATACATAATTCACATTGCAAACATTCTCTTCAAAATAAATTACCTTTGTCACTGAGTCATTAACATTGATTGCAGGTACTTTCAGATCACCCTTTGCGTACATTTTGTACAAGTTGTGAACACCGGTTGTTGTTTCTTCTGAGATACCCTTAACAGCTGTAAAAGAAAGAAACAAAAAAATGTTAATTTATCAATTTATCATACGATGATGGATCTTTGTTTAGCAACTCCACATTATGCAGAATATGGAGCAAATGTACGTTATGTACCTTTTGAACTTGCTAGAATCTGAGAAAACAATCTAACAATCCCTCCACTTTCAGGTAATCATGTTCATAAAAAAAGAAAAAAGCCTTGTGTTATACTTGCAGTTCTAAGCAGGGCTTGTTTTTTGAAAACGTGCACTTGGGTTGGTCAGAATATCTGTTACAACACAGGCAATTTCCGAGCAAATTGATGCCAAACCTAAAGAACACTTCACATTTCGAATTTCATATATATATTGTTTTTCACATTACATTTTAAGTATTCTTAGTTCACAACCCGAATACTGCTTACAAACACCCACTTAAACCAATTTAAAACATTAAAAGATTACGATGGACTCACTCTCAAGGTACTGTGGGTATTTATCATGCACAAGATTTGTAAGATCGCCACCATCATCCAGGATCATGTTCAATGGCTCCCCTCCGGGGAACACTAGGGTCTGAAAGCATCAAAATTATTAAATTACAAAGAGTTCAGTTTGTTTGTTCTGGTGAATTATAAAATAATAGTTAACTGTTCTGTACAAGGGCAAGGTATCAAACGTGAGACCTGTCATTCATGCATTATTTTACGAGTTGTTTTTTTTTAATCTATAATACCAAAGCAATCACATGCTCGACATGCTAAGACAGGAAAATGTTACAGAATGGGGACCCGAGTTGCAAACACATAATTCTTAGAAAAAATTAACTGAGTTGTCAGAGGATTTCAGTTGACTACCCTAAGATAACATTTGCATGTGATTTCCTTGTGAAAGGCTTGAAGATTGGTTGCCACAGTAATTACGATGAGCCAGCTAACTACAAGTATCCTCTTACCATTCAAAGAAAATGTACAGGAACGATTACTCCTCAAAGCATTGGGCAAAAATGATGCCTAATACAGTCAAACCTGCCTGTTTGGAATCTTATTCTCTCTCCCACCCACCCACCGGATTAATTCCTATATTTGTCCCCTAGCTATGACCCTGCTTAAGACAGAAACCTGTGGAAGGCGGAATTTTTTTCCTCTCCCTGTCTGTCTTGGGCAGGTTCGACTGTATATATATATACAAATATAATTATTATATAGTCTAAAAAACATACACTGACCTGCTCAATACACCAGATGTATTCTTCATCCGTTTCCCCCTTCCATGCATACACAGGGACTCCTGTTTTGGCGATAGCAGCAGCTGCAAAATCTTGTGTGGAGAAGATGTTACAGCTGGACCACTGGACCTACACAAACGTACCACAAATTTTGTTAGTGAACTATTGTAAAAACAACAGCTCATAATCTAATGAGTCATCATGGCAATTTCTGAACAGTGCAACCAATAAAACTATAAAAACTATTTATTGCCTCTCCACTTCCCTAATACTAATAGGCCTATAGTTATGAGTGATAAATAATAATTAACTTTTTTGGAGTCATTATGTCCGTGAACTGTTCTTTTCTTTCAATCTTTTAACTGTATATTGGTAGTCTTAAAAATAATAATTGTGTTTTTGCTTACCTTAGCACCCAAAACCTCCAGAGTTTCAATAAGCACTGCAGTTTGAACAGTCATGTGAAGGCAGCCAGCAATTCTAGCTCCCTTCAATGGCTGACTTTTTCCATAAAGCTTGCGCATCATCATAAGACCTGGCATCTCATTTTCAGCAATTTCAATGGCTTTTCGGCCCATCTCGGCCAAACCAATATCAGCTGGAAAAGTAAAACAAAAAAATACGCTGCACTGACAGGTTCAAAATTATAACATTGGTAGATCTAGTTCAATCACCCGCGAAAAGCTCACAAACTATATAGAATCTAGATCTATGCATTCTGATGTTTGTTTATTGTACTGTAAATATAAACTTTACAGTAAAAAACCCAGAACTTTAAAAGAAAAAAAGATCAACAATGTAACAAGTTGACATCATTAACCTATGCAGCAAGTCTAAGATATGGTTAGGCTAGATTTCTCTATGTTTTATTATTTACATATGTATAGACTATCCATCACACTAAAAAAAAAATAAAAGCCTTAGAAAAGTGTATTTTCAAATTTAAAACAATATTATTGATATTGTCCTAACAATTAATAAAATGTAGATTCCTAGAATCTAGATCTAGGCTAGATTCTACATTATCTTGCTCTATCTAGCCTATCTAGTCTAGATAATCTAGTAATCGTATTAAAACTAAATCTTGAGTCTCTAGTAGATTCTATAGTTCAAGGTGAGGCTGAGCAGCTGACCTGAAACATTGAACTTTTTGTAAAATACTGGACTGAAACTGAAAGTAAACCTAGGGGCTACCAGTGCCGGGAGCACTTATTAGATCTACTGCTAGAATCTACTGCTACCGGAACGTGCTTTTAGTTAGCCTTTAAAAAAATGCCACAGGACACACAAAATCAATTTTTAAAAATGTCTGTATAGGCCTAAGGTCTGCTGGATGCTTTTGAATGCTCACCAACTTTATACGCAGGTTTAGACATTTTTCTTGATTTTGTTTTGCGGGTCAGATGTTCCCAAAGTTCGGTCCGTGTGGTCGGATGTTTCTGACTGGAGAGACCCGCGTCGTGGTTTTCACGCTTTTTATACGGAGCAAAATGACCCACTTTTAGCAGATCGTTCAGCCAATGGAAAGAATTGAGCTGTGATAACCTTATCACTAGCCTCGTTTTCGTCAGGGGATCCCGCTCATGCAAATATGATAGAATAATGTGACGTACTTGACCTAGTTATCATCTTGTTTTATCTTACAATTTTATTAGGTACTTTAAATTTCAGACAGCAGCCTGGGTTTTGCTTTCTCGTAGATATTGTATTTAACATGTCCCCCTTTTCCCCTGGCAGTATGTTTTTGCACTAAGATTTCGGGTTTCGGTTGTTTTGTATCCTTAATTTGTTTCAAATCGCCAAAGTTACAGTGTTTCTTTGGTCCTCGGCTCGGGACGATGACGATCAAATGCGCGTTTTTGTAAGCTGAGCCGTCAGTCGCTAAAGTGGTCAGTGGTCAACCATCGTGACTGTGCATGCCGAGTGCCACCCCTCATGCATAGGCCTACATCAGCACATGCAAGGTCACAACCCAATCTTTAGTTTGGGTCTATTGTGAATTCTATAACACAAGTCCGTCAATCTGCATGTTGTCTATTCATTAATAACGTTACCCAGTCTTTGTTAACCAAGAGAAAATTGTAAAACGGGGGCTAATGAGAACCAAAAAAAAATGCAATTAAAAAAACGTAACAAAAAAAAGCAGGGCTTAAAATCACGAGGACGTCACAAGACAAAACCGGAACGTGTCGACAATTACGCTTCTACGCGGAATAACAGCAGCAATAATAACAACTACAATAATCAACAGAGAGAGAGAGAGAGAGAGAGAGAGAGAGAGAGAGAGAGAGAGAGAGAGAGAGAGAGAGAGAGAGAGAGAG
>JBDFRD010336229.1:0-10235 GCA_039654405.1 Bullina lineata | reverse complement strand
CTCTCTCTCTCTCTCTCTCTCTCTCTCTCTCTCGTTCTCTCTCTCTCTCTCTCTCTCTCTCTCTCTCTCTCTCTCTCGCTCTCTCTCTCTTTTTGTCTGTCCAGCATTCAGTTGGTCTGTCTGTCCTATTGTCTTGCCTGCCTTCTCGTAGTCTTTGTCTGTCTTCTGTCTGTTGTAAAACATCCAACCCTCTTATATCTGGTCATGGTTGGTTTAGCCTGGGCCTAGCTGAGTGGCATTGCTAAGTAGTTGGTTTGCTGAACTTGCATGTAGAATGTCATGGGTTCAAATCCAATTGTGTCCATTCTGGCTTTGTATCTTTAGGAAAGATATGCTTTTTCCTCTCCTGGGGGTAGAATAGTTCAGTCAGTAAGGCGTTCGCTTTATGAGCACATGGGTCCGAGTTTGGTTCTTGCCAGTGGCAGAATTTTTTTGCAAACTTTCTGCAAAGCAGCACAATAGTTGCTTCAAACATATCATATCCCGGCTCAAGTATAAAATGGGAACCAGCATATTCTGTTGTGATTTCTGTCTGCGATATCGGACTTGCTTGCATCCTGGATCAGAAAAACGACGCTGAAGAACCTACCTACCGAACCTGTTGTGATTTCAGGAAGGTTTTTTTTTTTGCTTCTTCATTTTTAGACACTGAAGTGAAGATATTAGAAAGGATGTGCTTTATTGCTGTACGCTTGCAATTATTTGCTTGTAGTTGAATTGACCTGGAACAGGGTATTTGGCTGTGTTTAGGAGCGCTATCATTCAATAAAATTCAATTTTCATTCTTCCCCTACAGACCCATCTGGAAGAAAAGAAAGATGTGGAAGGCGAGACCCCTGAGGAGGCTGTTCAGATCCCAGTGGTGGACACGACGGACCAGCACCGTGCACACCTGTTTGACCTCAACTGTAAGGTGTGCACTGGCAAGATTGTGCCTGGCCCAGAGGAGCAAGCAGCCATTGCAGCTGCCAAGAAAGTGAGTGCCTTGGGCTGTGAGAGATGTAAATTGCTCATGGAACTCTAAGAACCTGGTAATCGTGTCTCCCGAGGGGCGGGTTCTTAGGCGGAGACTACTGTGATAAATAGACATCTTGTTTAAATGATTATTGTATTGGATGCTGTTAAGCATCAGATTGCTTTGAGAGCTAGACTGAGAATTCCTGTGAACATTATTGCAAGTGTCAGATTCTCTGCAGTAAAAGGCTTTGCATACACTGCGTTTTCTCAAATTTCCACTTCGTTTGAAACTTTTTTTCGAAACCAGGATAGCCTTTATGTGCTTGTTTTTTTGTTTTGGTTTTGTCTTGATTGTTTTATTTTGTTTTTGTTTTGATTCTTTTTAAATACGTGATGAATGTATTATTTTTTTTTCTACTCAAACTTATCTTTTTATCTCATGTTTCAAATATTTTACTCAATGACCAGTAAGTTCAGATATTTGTCTACTTTTCCCTTTATCTCCTTGTCTACTTCATCGTGTCTCCCGAGGTGCGGGTTCTTAGGCGGAGACCACTGTACCACCACCACTGCATCCACCAACATCACCTCCGCGCTAGCTTTTTTTCACCATCATCACCAAAGATATCTGCACCACCACTATCACCCACATTACTTGCATCACCACTATCACCCACATTACCTGCATCACAATCACCACCACTCCAGCTTCCTTCAGCATCATCGCCAACGCTACCTCCACTACCACTATAACCCTCATCACCAAAGCTACCTCCACCACCACCACTATAACTCCGCTTCACCTCTCCCAACAGGTAATGGTAGGCCATCTAGAACCACAGGAATCAGAAAACACAGAAGAAGTGGAGCCGCCGCCGAAGAAGGAGGACTTTGCCAAGGCTGAGGAAATTGTCAAGGAAGCTCTGCGCTCTGTACAGAAGGCCAGCCTGAGCGTCAGCTCGCCAAAGGGGGGAGGCTCGCCTTCTCCTACCCCGCTGCCTGGACCTTCTTCTCCTAAGGCCCAGCTTGAGAGGAGGGAGTCCAACTCGTCCTCGTCCTCTACATCTTCCTCTTCAGCGAAGAAAAAAGTGGTGGTCAGGTTAGTCTGTTCGAAGGTTTGGGTAGATTTCAGTCTTTGTCAAATGTGTGATGATGAAGAAGTGTTAGAATGGGCTGTGCTATGCGGTGAATTATTTTTGGAATGTCTGGTGGAAGATTTCGTGTTTCAAATAGATCTATTGAGCTTTGGTCCTTAGTTTACTGGTATTATTTTAAAACTTACAGACATGACATACATCATAATAAATAAACAGTGGTGGTGCTAGTTTTTGTTAAAGATTGTGTCGTGCATAATGTATCAGTTGACATGTCATCAGTAATACATGTAAATCTACATGGTGATGTATAATCATGGCATTTTTCAAAACAGTTTAGAACTTTTAACATTCTTTATCATAGAAAGCTGAATGCTGGAAAAGACACAATCACACAAACAATTTTTTTCTTATAATTACCATTATCACAACCTAAAAAAAAAATTGGAGAAATCCTAAACTTAAAGGTGTTTTTGCTCTCACGAAGTATTGCGACCCCTGAACTCTGACCCCGTCTCTACCCCTAGGTCACCTGACTCGGCTCTGCAGTCTGGGTTGGAGTCCAAGCCCAAGTTCACTCCGACCGGCCCCATGCTGTGGAAGGGATTTGTGTCTATGCTGGACGTGGCCAAGTTCTTCACCTCTGCCTACCGCGTCTCGGGCCCCACTGATCACATTGTGAGTTTGCTTCCAGTTGGCATGATGTTAAACCCCAATCCAATACAGTGTGCTTGGGTGGGGTTTTTTTTCATGTTCTTTTTTGGGGGAGGGAGGGAGGGGTCATTTTGTTTCCTAGACTGGGTTTGTTTATTTTTCTACTTATTTTATTTTATTTTTCCAGTTCTTAGATGTAATGATGATGTTATGGTAAAGTGGCTCAACACCTGCACAGACTTCTAATGTTTAAAAAGAGGAACAAAATAATGACGTTTCAGCATTAAGAAACTACCTGTCTCTCTCTCACACACACACTCTTTCTCTCTCTGTCAATTTAGTCAGTTTTGATATTGAAAAGATGGAGTGTGGTTGACGGTTTAATTGTTGTTTCACAACTACTGTTGTCTTCAACTGATTATAAAAGCGTTGTCATGGTACATCTCAAAGATACTTTGTGTCACACAGTCTTTAGTATTATAAAATGGGGGCTGCCGAGAAGCAAGTCAAAAGCATTAACAGTAAAGTGGAATGCTTCTTTTGATAAAAAGACGTCACAAAACAAAACAAAATCGAGGCTGATCGACAATTACTGTCTTCTAAGAGAAACAAAAACAACAAATACATGAAGAGAAGTCCTATACCTTTTCTCAAGTCTTTCCAGAATGATATTGCCAAATTCATTTTGGTGTCTTTCTCACTCCTGCTAAGTTACTTCTCTTTTCTTTTTCTTTTGTTTTCTCTTCTCATTTGTTTTCTCTTTCTTTGTCTCCCATTGTAATGGGTCTTCTCTTCATGTAACTGTTGTTTTTGTTTTGCTTAGAAGACAGTAATTGTCGATACGTCTCGATTTTGTTTTGTTTGTGATGTTCTTATCATTAGAAGCATTCCACCTTAGTGTTACTTTTTTTGACTTCACACAATCTTGCCTTGACTTGTCCATTCAAGCTCTTAAGAGAACAAACTCAAGATGAGCCCACCCAGACAATAATAATCACAGGCTGTTTCCTTCCTACATGTCGGACAAGTTCCAAACGCATGAACTATGTCTTTCCTTTGAAATAAAGCTAGAATTACCGAGAGAGGAACAGCGTCTCTAGGCAAAGCATTGTTTTTAAGAGGCTGCCCAGGCAAAGCTGACTGTAAAAGACGAAAAGAGCCATATATATATGTTGTTTCTTTCCTCAGACCATGCCAGACACCGTACACATTATGGGCAGAATCTCCCCGGACCATATGTGGGACTACCTTTCCAAAATACGCCAAGCAGGGTCCAAAGTAGAAATCTTGTTTTTATTTTGCTTTTGTTTATTTCTATCCATTTCATGCAGCTTGCATGGTCCTTCATCTTCGTTTTCGTCTTCTTCGCTTCTTCTCTTCTTCTTCCTCCTCTTATTATTGGAATTAGAAGTAGAAGTTTGCATGGTCCTTCATCTTCGTCTCCTCTTCTTCTTCTTCCTCCCCCACCTCTTATTATTGGAATTAGAAGTAGAAGTTTGCATCATGGTCCTTCGTCTTCGTCTCTTCCTCGCTTTTTCTTCTTCCTCCCCCTCCTCTTATTATTATTGGAATTAGAAGTACATGTTAGTGTAAGTACTATTTAATGTAACCATAAGGACAAATAATTAAATGATTCTGTTTCCTGTTGTGTTGTGAATGGAAACCCGGTATTGAGGAATTTCTGTGAAAAGATACAAGCATAATATATCAGCCACTGAATTAATCATGTATAACATATGTCAAGTACTCTATTATATAAGAAAAAGTAAATAAATAATATATTTTCAATGTATCTGTGCTCTCTCACATTTCCGTCCCCCTCCCCCCATCCCAACACCATGCCTTTCAGGATCTGACCATTCTACGGTTCATCCCTGGTAGTGACGATGAAAAGGTTGCATACGTCCACCTGTACTCCTATCTCAACAGCCGTGGTCGATGTGGGGTGGCGGGCAATCCAAACAAACAAATCAAAGATTTCTATGTAGTCCCTCTGGCATCCCACAGCAAACTGCCTCGAACTCTGCTGCCTTTTGATGGGCCCGGTGAGACTTATTGAGAGCTTGAGAATTCTTGTTTTCTTTCTTTCTTTTTTTTTTTTTCTTTTTTGTTTCTTCCCTTTTTTCTTTCTTTCTTTCTTTTTTTCTCTCTTTCTTCCTTCCTTTCTTTTTTTTTCTTTCTGATATTACCTTTCCTTCCTTTCTTTTTTTCTCTCTTTCTTCCTTCCGTTCTTTTTTCTTTCTTTCTGATATTACTTGCAAAGTTCTGGAGGCGTTTATTCCCTCTTTATGTATGCGAGATTTCAGTATCATTAATCGTCATGGCTCTGCAAAAAAGGCACAGATTTAAAAAAAAATTGTTGGACCCATGTCTATCTTTTATTCATACATGTCTGAAAGGCTTTTTTTCGTATTCTGCTGGGGAAATAAGTCTATGACAGACTAGGAGATGATGTAAAAGTCATCTGGTCTACTTCAGGCTTCCGAAACTGAGTTAAGTTCTGGCTCTATGGGCTTCATGGTCGTCGATGGAATTTTACTTAGTAATCTGATGGTCCACCATTTTTATCTTTTGGTCGTTGTATTCTTCACTAAATTCTTTCCTATTATCGAAATCTTTTTTTTTTTAAAGTGGAAAATACAAATAAATGGAACTATTCCGAAGAAATATTTTGTATATTACCATTATGTATTTTTCAGCTTCCCTACAGCCTTTATCCATCTCTTTTTATCCGTCAGTTCATGGCAACATAACTCACCGTATAATTTAATTTTCTTTTGTGACAGGGCTTGAGGAAAATCGACCTCACATGCTGATTGGTATCATGGTGAGACAGAGAGGGAAGCAGTCAGGCAGTGAGCAGGGCACGCCGGGGAAAGGAGACGCAGTCACCCCAACCAGCAACGGCAGCAAGACTAGCACCAGCAGCAGCAGCAGCAGCAGCACCAACAAGAAAGTGGTCAACCGGGACCCTAGACTCGCTAAGCTGGCTGTAAACGAGCCCTCGGTATGCTTGTACCAGACATGCCAACTTAATGCGTTCGCCGTAAGAAATTACAGGGGGGTGTCAGAAATTCGGTTGACGGGCAATTACGGCGAGGATATATGCTTTTAAATCTCATTGCCATTGCATTCTTCGTTCTCTGGCGTTATCCTTGTATGCGGTAAAATGACTCTTTTGGGTCCTGGTTTTACTGCGAGTTCAGCTTGTGATTTTTACTAAAGCCTCAAATGGGGTTGGCATGTCTGCTTGTACATTTCCTTGTATGATTAAAAAGTAAAGGAAAGTTTTGTCAAGGCCTTTGAGGCCCTTAGAGCCGGAGCTTATCGGGGTTTTGGTTGTATGAAGGGGAACAGATTATTTTAATGTCATCTACTAGAGAGGATGGTGGCGCGATGGCTATATGGTTAAAGCGTTGGACTCCTAATCCAAGGGTCCAGGGTTTGAATCCAGGAGGTGACCATGTTGTGTCCTTGGGAAAGACACTTTGCGCCATTTTTCCTCTCCCCACCCAGGTGTGAATTGGGTACTAGCATATTCTGCTGGGGAAGTAAACCTATGACAGACTAGCGTCCTGTCTAGAAGATGTAGTAAAAATCATCTGTTCCGCTTCAGGCTACCGAAACCAGGATAAGCTCCGGCTCTATGGGCCTCAAGGCCTTGAAGGAACTTTACTAGAGAAGATGTGTGTCAAAGGTGAAGAAAATCTTCACAGATGAAATTGGAAAAAATTAAACCTGTTTATTCTTAAATATTTATTTTTTTCAATTTGTTTATCTTTCTTTCAGCATTAGTTCATTTGATCACATTTTTTTTTTAATCTCTCTCCTCTTCTCTCAAAGATGACATCCATAGACACATTGCAGTACTAAGTATTATTGTTACTGTTCTCATTGTTGCTCTGTCCCTCCCCTCCTCCCCCCTCTCACAGCCCAAAGCCAGTCCCACTGTGAGTCCAGGCAGCAGCTCCGGCAGCACTGCGTCCAGCCAGCCCAAGGTCAAGGTAGAAGTGGAGGAGGAGGAGATCTATGAGCCGGAGTATGTGCCTATGCCAGTGAAGGCCAAAGGTCAGTAGTTTCTTAATTGGGAATACTGGTTGTGAGATTGTTTCTTGGTGATTATGATTTTTTTTTTTTTTTTTTTTTTTTTTTTTTTTTTCCTTGATATAGTGATTAAAAGTCATGTTTGGTACTGGTTTTTAAATTTTATAATATTAATGATAGTAATGATAATGATGATGATGAGGACGCTAAAAAGAATAAGAATACTGAACTGTAGCTGCAGTCTAAGGTTTTTTTTTTTTTTAAGCTGTCTTCATTTATTTCAGTGAGTAAAAGCAAAATGAGTTCATCGACATCTTTAACTAGCTTACCTTCTTGCTTCAGAAGTTCACAGGTTAATTTCTGGCTTCTGAAACGTAAAGGAGAAAAATTTATGTTCACTAGCTGTGGGATATTTGTTTTCAGGTATTTAAATGAATACATCATGTTTATTGTACTGTCATAGCATGGGTCGAATAAGGATATGAATGGAGCTAGTTATTTTAGATATCAAGGTGGCAGGGTTTGTTTGTTTTTTTCCATCTTTTTCTTCATTTCTTTTTCTCTATCTGGGCTTTTGCATAGCATTGTATGGCTCTTTTCGTCTTTTACAGACGATCAAAGCAGCTATAGCGCTTTTTTGCCTGTTGTATAACAACAACAAAATATATAGAATCCAGTCAAAGTAGGGCAGGGGTCATAGCACTCTAGAATCTCCTAAAATCTTCTAGAAGAAAAAATCCTCCTAAAATTTCCTAGAATTTTTCAATTTCTCCTAAATATTTGGCAGATTTGCCTACTGCTGATATGATATATTAATTTTCATAGTCAAAATTGCGAAACCGGACATGGACAATCGCCAGGCAGTCGGGCGAGTAATTGATTGAAGTATCGGATGATTTTTCCAAACGTTCTTTATTTATACTTAGTTAGAGAGCAATCTAGAATTTTTTGAAAACCTCCTAGAAAAACTCCTAGAATCTCCGAGATATTTATAGGCCCATAGTGCTACGACCCCTGAAGTAGAGATACATTTTTAAGAGATCCACCTTTGAATATTTCAGTGTTATTAAGGGTTTTTTTGCCACATATTGCTGTGTGATCTCTTGTCTTAATCATAGGGTTTGGGATCCAGGTGAGATCTCAGTATTATTTGTTATTACAAGAGCTTTGTTTCAGTAAATGGAAGAAATTCTGATGATGAGAAACACACTGTTCTGATGTTCTGAATTCAGAAGAGCCAGTGGCAGAGTACATCCCAACAGCCAAAAAAAGCGATGCAGCCGACAAGGAAGGAAAACACACAAAGGACCACAAAGACAAGCATAAGCACCATCATCAGCATCAACACCAACATCAGCATCATCATTATCGTCAGCAGCATCACCAGCATCATCACAGTCATGACCATCAGCATTCAAAATTAGAGGGAAAAACAGTGGAGCCAGAAGGTTGGGCTTGTGTGTGTTAGTGGGCATGCGTGTGTGTGTATGTATCTAAACTGTCTGCATTGTATTGAACCCAGGTAGCCCTCTGGGCCACTATATATTAGACTCAAGGCGGGCCACTACATCGGCCCGCACCGCCAACTTGGAAGCGCATGTTGCCTATATGCTTTTGTAATGGAAGATTACTGGCTTCAAATATTGGCTGCAACTTTTGGTATGTCTGGAAATAACTATGAATAATAGCCAATTAATTAAGGTTAAGATAATTTTTCAAACAGAATTTTTTGTTTGGAGAATTCAAGGTTTGTTGATGGCTGCATGAAGTTTTATTTCTTTCCCTTCAATCCCAGAGTTTATTGATTATTGAGCCGTTTTTCTTTCAGCTTTAATTTGAGCATGGAAGACCTGAATATCACAAATACAGTTTTTTTTCATTTTGCCTTAAATTTGCTTCTTCTGAAAATACGCTTTGCAATTGGAGCTGGGAAATTATTTTACAAATAGTTGATAAAATGTGTCTATATGCAGTGCGTGTCGACTGTCTATTTCAACTGTTCTTTGTTTTTGTGATATAAATCTGTGGTCATTGCCGTTTTCATACGTTTCACAGAACAAGTCGGGTTTCTTTTTCTTTTTTGTCCTCCTTACATACTTGAACTATTATGTCAAGTTTATTTTTATGAAATAATTATTTATTTTTATGAAATAATTATTAATTTGTATGAAATAGTGATTAATTTATTAAAGGTTTTTCATTGTACATATTCTTGTGTAGCTTTGTGTTGTTCGCGTCTTTAATCTTTTTATTTCATTTCATTGTATTTTTTTTTTTTTTTGCAACTTATATCTTCCCTTTACCTTTTGCAGTGGTGTATTCTGTTATAATATTTTGTCCCCCTCCTTCTTCTTTCTAATTCCCAAGTAGATGGTCTCTTTGATTATGTCTGGGTGTGTGCGCAAGCACCTTATAAAACAAAAACATGGATACATTTGTCTTATCGTTGTGTCAATCAAATATAAAGCAACTTGAAACTATGTGACCTTCTTTGTCTGTCGCTGTTGTATCTATTTTCAACTTCACAGCAACCTCTCCAGCTCATCTTATTGTTCTTGCTATTATAATATCTCCCATGTGTTTCTAACCTGTGGTTTTGTGTCCCCTCCCCTCTCAGACGACTCTGAACCCTACTCCCCTGGGAAGGAGGCAGAGCCGTACTCCCCAGGCCAGGAGGCAGAAGCAGACGAGCCGTATGACCCTGCGGACGAGAGTCTGATGGATGACAGTGGCATCCCTATCACTCCTGTAGCGGCCCCTGCTGCTGTTGTCGCCACCACCACTCCTGCATCATCATTGTCCAAGCCCAACTCTTCTGGGAGTGAGACTCCACAGAAGGAAACCCTTGCTACAGCTTTACCTGTGACAGGTGCGTGGGCAGGGAGTGTAGCCATATTAGTTAATAGCAAACATGCCATCTTTACGGGTTCACCGTAAGAAATCAAGGGGAGCCGTCGGAAATTACGGCTTATAGGTAATTACGGGGCCAAATGGACGTAATGAACTTATGCTTTTAAATCTCATTGCCGTTGCGTTCTTTGCTATCTGGCATTATCCTTACTTGTACGCTGTAAAATTACTCTTTTGGGACCTCATTTTACTGCAACTCAAGATTGTGATTACTCCAAGCCTCAAATGGGGTTGCCATGTCTGGTATAACAAGAGTTGGTCAACAAGGGATTGCAAAGAATGACACCTACTGCCTGTCTGTGGGTATGATACAGTAAAAGGCTGCAAAACACAGACTTGGTCCTCCAGGTTGGGGGTTGGGCATGGGGTTAGCAGCCCCATCCCTTAAGGGATGGTGGCAGGGGGTTGATACCAAATTCCCTGTTATGGGTTTCTTTGCTTAAAATGCATGATAGTAGTATGTGGGTGGATGGAATAAAAGCATATACACTGCAGAAATCACATTTTCATTCGCACTTTTTGCATGAAAGGAAAAAAATTGTGCCGAATCAGCAGTTTTGGGGTAGTTTTATTTTA
>JBDFRD010336007.1:4258-20778 GCA_039654405.1 Bullina lineata | reverse complement strand
AATATGCCGGTACCCAATTCGCACCTGGGTGGGGAGAGGAAAAATTGTGTAAAGTGTCTTTCCCAAGGACACAACACAGTCACCTCCCGGATTCAAACCCTGGACCCCTGGATTAGGAGTCCAACGCTCTAACCATTCGGCCACCGCGCCACTATTCAGTATAAAACATAGGAGCAAATATAAAAATACTTTGCCTGCAGGAGTTGATCAGAGACTGGGTTGTGTATCCCATCATGTCTATCATGATCACTTGAGAAGAATCCCGTTGTCAGGCCTGACCCTCCTAGCAGATATCATATAGTCAAGACTGGTAAGTAAAGTTCCTTCAAGGCCATGAGACCCATAGAACCGGAGCTTATCCCAGTTTCAGTAGCGTGAAGCGGAACTGATGATTTTTACTTCATCTCCAAGACAGGATGCTAATCTGTCGTAGGTTTACTTTCCCAGCAAAATATGCCGGTATCCAATTCGCACCTCCTGGATTGGGAGTCCAATGCTCTAACCATTCGGCGCCACTATCAAGACTAGAAATATTAACGGTACTTAAAATCTTTATCACTAATTCGTCCTACATGCCAACTTGCTTTCAATTTCAGAAGCATCCTAGATCTAATAACCCCCCCCCCCAAAATGCAACGCAAAGACCACAATAGGCTAATGTTCAAGGTATTCAATTTTTGAAACATCGGAGATAGAGCAACAAAAAATAAAAACCAAACAAATCAGAAAGATTTCGCACAAAGAAACGAACTACTCACTTAAAAATGTGCAGATGAACATCCCATCTGTTCCTATAGCAACGTCTGTCAGGCCATCGACTCCTGTGAGCTGAGGAAAAGAATATTAATTCCATATAATCAACACAATAAAAAATAATACAATTCAATCAAAATGTTTGGAAAACACTAGTTGTGAAAAGGCCAAAATGTTTATGATTCACATTCTTACACCCCGTACAACAAGGAGATGAAGCCGTCATAATTATAATATAGATCTAATAATTATGTCATTGCTCTCAGCGAAATGCAATTTTGTGTCTCGACTTGGATGTTTGCAAAGCCCATACTCATGTGTTTACAAAAATCAGTATGGACAAAGTACGAATAAAGATAACATGATTTATTTCTTCGTGACGTTTAATTCAACCTGAAGGCTGGCAAATAATGAAAATTTGTCACCTACATTGAGACCATTTGTCACTGACAAAAGGACTAAGGACCGATCGATAAATGAGCCTCGGGAGGTCTCATGCATGTGCATGGCGAAGGTTCGGTAAGTTTTGTTTTAAGCCTTACCCTTCCACCCTCACAGTCAGAAGTCTGACTAGTTCCTGCTGCCTCTTGCTCCATCTTGCTCCGCTCTGCTTCTTCGTAAGATGGTAAAGTCGTGGCCTCCACATAGTTAGGCAGCTTAGCAGGACCATAGGCAGGCACATCTAAAAAACAAAAAAAATGGGAGAAGACATTATACTACAGTTGAAGTCAAGAATTTTACTGAAGGATTGTTTCTATAACAGAAAGATCTACCGATATCCCATTATGACATACAAACTTAATGATTGTTGATAATTTTCTGTGTTTTGTTCATTTGCAAAATTATTGAGTAAAATAATGTTAACCTATACAAGTGGAAATTTCTCGCTCTTAGGCTAAGAGATGCAGCACAGCTAGTAGATGGTAACTTACCTCCATCACGTTCTAACACTGCATTCTCAGTGTATCCAGGAGGCGGGATGACCATCGCCATGGCAACTGGCTCAGCTGCAGCATTCTCCTCTTCTGAAGGTAGCTGCAGAATGCATGAATACATGAATGTCATGTACGTGATTTTACTTCCTGACAATAAACATTGCTGGGGTGCTTCCCCTGACAAACATGAATCATGATGTAGAGGTTAAAGTAACACAACTTAATATCTAACATCAGGAAATGCCCACTGTGGCTAAAAGCTACAGTGTAAAATTATCGCTTTAGCTGAGCTATCCACTTTTATCCAATGTTGCTCAAGGGTTTAAAATTTGAGGAAAGTAACATATTAAATCTATACTACAAGAGTGGATTAGGGGCGTGGCACGTCACTACACGAACTCGTAAACACGAAAACTGTGCAAATTCGGCAAACGATTTTAACATAAACAACTTTGGCATGACGTGCTACAGCGCAAAAGTTTGCTCATCGAGACATTGAGGTTGTTACATTTAATATTCAAGCAGGTTTGTGCCACTTCTATTCTTTCTCGCTTCAAAAGCACCATTTTGGTAGCTCGCGCATGCGTTGAAATTCCCAAAATCTCGGAACGGAACGGAAATACCTGCTTTAGTATCTTGCTTGAAGTTAAAATTCTCAAAATCTCGGAAAGGAATGGAAATGCCTGCTTTGGTACTTTGCTTGAAGTTTGGATGACTGACAGAATTTGGAAATCCAGTATGCATAAAAAAGTGAGTGTTAATTTATAGATTTTTAAAGTTCTGTTATTGTTAGATCTATCCAGATCAAGATCTTTCTCCAGGCTGACCTTTCATCAATTTTCTATTGATTGTCTGAAGACAGTCCTGAAGCATGATGGAAAGTAAACCAAAAAGAGCTTTGCATGCAGTGTTTCCAGTATTCAGAGAGAATTTAGACCAAGGCTATTAGATTTTCTAGATAGATCTATCTTGAGAGAACAAAATCTGGAATCTATTTAAATCGGAAATGTCAAAATCTGAACAAAATCCTCAAAAATGTGCATTCTTGCCTGCAAAATTGCTTTTACATCTGAAAACCTTGCTACCTGACAACACAATGATTGACTCTACGAGATCAAAGGTTGCTTGGATACATGAAAAAAGCTAAAAAATGGCTAGATCTAGATCTAGATCTACCACTTCTTGGACTTTTATCATTGTGCATTGTGAACATATAATATATATCTTGTGAATTCTAAATAAAAACTAGGCCGAGGCCTACAGTTTCTGATCTGCTGAGTAGAATCTAGTACGGTTCAAAACGAAATAAAATACTTGTGTTACAATCCGATAGAATCTAGTTTCTGACGCATTTCATGCCCAATGGTTGAATATAAACACAATTTCTGAGGTCCAGATCGAAGTGACACAGACTGGATCTATAGATCTTGTTAGACTATTACTATTATAAACTGAGTAGATCTAGGCTACAAAATGGACACACGAAATCAATGACTCAGACTCAGTCGTTTCCACTGTCATGTCAGTGGGCCCTGGCCCTGGAGTCTGGAGCCTGGATCTAGACAGAGCTATAAAAATGATGAAATATCTAGAGTCTGGTCGAGATTCCATCTAATAAATAAGGAAGAAAACAGTAGAATCTAGATAGTTCGAAAGATCCAACATGAGCCCACACCAATTCATTTATCTCCGCCAGTCAGTCGTCAATCAGGTGACGATGCAGTCTCAGTCTCTGAGGAGTTGAAGACCGATGTCGATAAAAATCAATAGATCTGATACAGCAAACAAAAATATTTAGTTAGAGGTCTGGTTGGCACACAACTGGATTTTAATCTGCTTCATCAAATAGACATGATCCGGTTTCAGTGTTTTCAGACAACGAATAAAATGGAAGCAGAACTTACCACCTCGTAGCGAACATTCGATCTTGCCATCTTGTTTTGTTTGTGTTCACTGGGTCCTGGATCAGGGGCAAAATGGCTGCCACCTGTGTTTTTTTGCCAGGTATTCAGTTGAAAACTCGCTAATCGCAATTCAAAGAAGAAGAAAATAATATAGCCAGAAGACCAACGTTCCATTTGTATTAATTTAATTGTTTTTGAATTAAGAATATCAGTTGCAGAGGACTTAGCTTAAAATACTTCGATACTTCATTCTCCTGGTTTTTGCGAACTGAGTGAAATAGCCGCTATAGTTAGATTGGTGCTTCCCTTCTCTCTCCCTTATTGGCGTATAGATTGTAATCTAAAGAAGGCAAGGTGCTTGAGTGGGTGAATCATACCTGGGAGGAAAGGATGCGTGAACAGAGTAGGCCCCTAAAGGCCTAAAAATTTTGAAATTCCTTAAAAATATTGAATAAATTTTGAGCGCTTTAATTTATCTTGAAAGTTGCCGCCACTGTTTAATTTTCACGGTTGAGAAAAAGTAGCCATATTCGACTATAAAAAAGCCGAACTGACATGCCAAGCTAAACCGCTTTTCTGGCGACAACGTAGGCTCGAGAAAAAATAAATGACACACAAGGGTGACACAGAGTAAGAGAGCTTCTCACATGAAATGAACGTTAGAAGACTAGACCAAACGTATCGACATTCCTGTCTTCAAGGGTACAACACATATATGCACACATGTGTATACAACTAGGAAAAAGGAAGAGATACATGAGAATGCTAGGATAGCGTAGCGTGAAGAGGAAAAAATGAAAAGAAAAGAAAGAAAAAAAAATAAAATAAAATTTAAATAAATAAATAAAGTCTGGAGAAATTGAAAACGAAGAGGAGAGAGTGGAATCGAATGAGAAGTGGTTCACTTAGCTGATGTGGGGTGTTAATCCAATGTCAGAAGAGGAGCAACTCCAAAAGACAAGGGCAGGACAGGCCCATTTAAAGAATAGATTAGAGAGAGAGAGAATGACTGGGCGGAGTCAGAAGAGGACCGGCCATTGGACGAGAGATTGGCTACCCTTCTAAGAGCTAGAGAAATAATAGCTGAAGGAAACAACCTTAAAATTAACTAAACACACGTTGTTGAATAAGACAAAGCAAAATTTGACAAGTGGCTAAACATACAAAATGTACTTACTTTCCTGACAGTTTCTAAAATAGCAGGGCATTTCTGTATCAAGGCAGCATTGATGGGGAGTGCATCCAAATCTTCAAGGGCACAGATTGCGTCGTCCACATTCTAGGAGAAAATGAAATATTAAAATGAGTCCTGGAAAAGATACAAGTTTGGTGCAAGAAAAAAATTGCAATTTATTTTAAGAAAGTTTCTTACCATAAATATCTCGTAGAAACATCCCCTGAATGCATAGGCAAATTTTATCTCAGACAAAAGGCTATCGATTCCTGGTCCGTAATGCTACCCGGTTTGTTTCTTTTCAAATATTTTCCTTGAATTATTCTACATAATTTCAGTATTCCCCTTTGAAATATGGGAAAAAACAAAACCACATCAATCAAATTATTCAATCACCTCACAGAAGCCAATACACTGACTTACAGGATTGTTCAATGACAGCGTTTGTTGAATTGTGTTGTTCAATTGGACAAGTTCATTCAGTACAGCTGTATGGATGCGGAAAAAAAAAGAAGAAAGAACAAAATCAGACTTCATATGATGGTTGAATTGACTGATCAACCCAATGTGCCATGAAGTCATAATATCAATTGAATATATAAATCACACAAAAATATATGCCGAGGAAGAGTTAAGAAATTATGGTAAAGTGTTAATTCTATAATGTGGGAGAAGAGAGAGAGGAAAAGTTGAAAGAGTTGGCAGAGTTTTATTATTACATGCACTATGATCTGTTAAAATTGTAGGAGTAGATGTACTTCATTTAGGAACTGTGTGTGTTCTTAGTCATCCCAAAGACTACTGATACAAGAAGTAAATGTATCTTACTTGCAGTACACATTGTACATTGCTCAAAATAGTTTTAAAAAAATCATGCACATGACAGAGGTACATGTTTTAAAATAATTAACTTTCTCATTTTTCTTCTCATAAGAAGCGTGTGTAAATTTGTTAAAAGTAAAGTTCCTTCAAAGCCAATGAGACCCGTAGAGCCAGAGCTTATCCTGGTTTCGATAGTGTTAAATGGCACAGATGATTCTTTTTACACGATCTCTTAGACAGGAAGCTTGTCTGTTGTTGTTTTACTTCCCCAGCAGAATATATGCCAATACTCAATTCACACCTGGGTGAGGTGAGGGAGTCCATCTCTGAACATTTGGCCACCGCGCCACCTAAATTTGTTAAAGTATGGATCAAACTACATGAAATATTTTTGGTATGGGTACATCTGCAAACATTTTTTAATGCAAAAAAAAAAATCCATCTTTTTTTTTGGTGTCCCACATGCTGCATACAAATGGATGAAACCATTATGTATATCAGATAATACTACAGTATTCTTAATGTATAATTGCCCTCAACAAAAGCAAATGATACATGACATGTGAATACAAACCTTCTTGTAACTTCTTTCTCCTTTCCTTTCTGTTGTCTGAAACACCCAGCAGTTCAGAGGTTTCTCCCACTGAGGCTGGTGACTTGACTACAGGAATGTTGACAAGTGTGTGACTACCGCATGCTTCTAAACTCACACAATCTGACCCTTCAGGTAATTCTAGCCCCACAATATTCACATTGTCGTGTGCTGATGGTGAGGCGAGTAAAGTTGCTTGCATCCCATTTTCATCATCTCTCATTGGAGAAGATTTGTTTTCTTTGCCTCTGTCAATTAGGTCTGATTCTTTTGTAAATGGGACTGAGAGTACAGATCCACTACAGTTGTGAGATGATTCAAGTGATGAACTGATTGTAGAGTCTACCTTTTGTCCATTGCCATCTTTAGTTGTTTCTTGCTGAGTATCTTCTGAACACACTCTGGGTTTCTTATCGCGACTGCTGTGATTGGCGTTATCATATTCAGAGTCGGATGTTGTGTTCAAAGATCTTTTCCGTGAATCTCTGGAACAAGGGTTTGTATTTTCTGTTCTCGTTGCACCCATAGACGCTTTATTTGAATCCTTCTCTTGTCCAGTGTCCTGTTGTCTACTTAATAATAAACTCTTCACTTCATCCTGGGTGTTGTGTGTACATGAATGATCTTGAAAATCTACATTTCCTGGAACAAGATCTACTTGATCGAGTCCTACACCTGCTCCTTTGAAATGACCATCTTCTTCAGTTGCTGATGTTATCTGAAGAGTACTTGGCACGACATCATGGCCCTGTTTACTTTGGTCATTATCTGCTCCAGGAAAGCTATCAATGTATTCTTTTATCTTCTCCTCGTCCCATCTTAGTTCCTCACTCGTGTGATCAGCCTCTGCTCGCAGACTGGAAGTTTCAGGTATACCAAGTGCTTCCTTATGTGTCACACTAGAAATGCCATCTTCCCAAAATCTTTTGTGTTTTTCTGCTGGAGAATCTTTATCAGTGCCAACAGAAAAGTTACTGTTACTTTCTAGATCTATAATTTTGTCATTTTGATCAACATTATCATCAGTCAACTCTTTCAAAACAGAGGGTGACAACATTGGAGAATTTTTATCTGTGATTTCTTCAGTAAGCCTTTCTTCTACTTGGAAATTTCGTGCATCAGTATGCATCGATTCAACTGCCTCATCATTTGAATGGATAATTTTCTTCTCATGTTCATCCAAAACAGTCTTTTCATTTTTGTGCAACAACTCACAATTTGTTTGTGATTCTGAAGTGTCGGATATCTTGTCAGTAATAGAACAATCTGCTGAACAAAGAGGTGCACTTTTATCACTGTGAAGTTTGCACTTCTTGATTGGATGCATGGGATGGTCCTTGTGTTCCTTTGATTTCCTTTTGTTCTTATTTGGCCCTGTAGTCAAAGGAACAAACTCTGGTGAGTTGTCTGATGGTGGCACAAGACTTTCCAAGACTTTGACTTCACTTTCAGCAAAAGGCGTAGATGAATCTTTAACATTGGTTATTTCTGGACTCTTAAAGTGCTTATGAACATTATTCGGGTGTTGATATAATGCTGTATCTGCCTTTGAAAAAGAGATCGAACTACATGTAGCAGAGTCATTTTGAATTGCTCCGTAGTGATCTGGTGATGTTTGACCATCATATTGGTTTGCGTCAACATCATGAATGTCACTAATCAAGTTTGTTACTGTTTCGGACGCTGATTGCTGAAATTTGTGATCCTCATCAGCACATTTCAGTGTTTCATGAACTACAGGTGCATCTGAAATTGTTAAATTGTCAATTGTATCTCCGTTCATTTCAGCATCCCTCTTCCCAGTTTCTTGTTGCCCTCCACATGTATCATCCTTTATCGTGTAATGAAGTAAGTCGGGATCCAAAGGCGTAATCAAGATGCTGCTTTCACCTTTTCTTCCAGGATTCTCAAGATTTTCTTCTTCAAACTCAGAGAGAACATTTTTTTCATTGCTCTCACCTTCGTTATCTTGGGATAAATCCTCAGCTTCAACTGCCCCGTCAAAGGAGTCCACCTCGCTTGAAGACTTGTCACAACTAGAAGATTCAGCTTGTGACCAAACTAAGTGAAGATCTTCTTCCTCTTTGAAATCACTCAACTGACTGCTTGAAATTGGACTTGCTTCCACATTGTCAAACACTGCATCACTGGCACTGCTTCCACTCTTGTTTTTATCCTCCACATCGACTGAACCAGACAGGGGCAAAACAGGATGCTTGAAAGTGAATTCATCATAACCATTCTCATTAGGGGGCTCTGAAGACGTGACTAGATTCTCATCATCGTGCAGTTCCGAGTCGTTTTCTGTACACAGGATGTCAACAGATCCATCAATAAGGTCTGTCTGTGACTGGATGTCAACATGTGTATGATCTGAGGTGGTTGATTTTGGAAAACATTCCTTACCGTACCTATTTTTGTTTTGATCTTCAATAACTTGCTCATGAAAAGAAACATTCTCAGGTGAAGATTTTCTGCAAGTCACTACAGTCTGGGATTTCATCTCAGCATTGTTTGTTGAAAGTAGTTCTGTTGGAAAATCATTTGTCCAATTTGCAGTTCCAACCACATTTTCTTCTGTGCTTGCAGTCGCTGAAGAATTGACCTGCAACGAGTGCAACCCAAGGTTTTCAAAAAATACTTGTTTGAATCCATCAGATAAATTATCTTCCTCATTTCTTTTACCAGCTCCACCTTCCTTTTCTGCTCTTCTCATACTTGTGTCATCATGGTGCCGTGAGGAATTTCCTTGAACATGAAACTCCTCATTTTCTGCCACCATTTGAGCAAAAGTATTTTCTGTTGGACCACTTACTGTTTTCTTTATTTCCAGAGTGTGTGCTTTCCTGTCATTTGTATTGACAATTTCTGCTTGAACTTTCTGCACAAATTCTTTTTTCTCCAACAGCACACAGTTCTCTTGAACAAATGGAGGTGTTTTATTCTGTTCGTTAGAATTTCTGTTGTTTGCATCTTCCTGTAAGCAATCAGATGATTCCGGCTGTGCTGGTTCATGGTTGAGAAGAGCATCAGCATCACTAGGACTGTCATTTGAAAGCAATGCATTCGTTGAATTTTCCTTCTGAGGCAGAGATTCTTCAGAAGACATACACAAATCAGAGCCAAGCTCAAGATTACTATTACTGACAAGAGAGCTTTGAGAAGTACCAACGTGGACTTCAGGTGCATTTGGCACTATGCGTAAATTATTCACTATCTCTTCTGGATTATCTGTAACTTCTACATCTCTTGAAGTCCACTTCAGGCTATCAAACGCATTTTTAACAGCTGAAGAATCTTCTGTATTGATATTATTCTTTGATACATCACAGTCTGATGCCATATGGGTTAGTTTAATGGTGCAGTCAGCATCAGAAAGTGACCTTTCATTTGAAATTTGTAAATGATTTTGTGAAGTTCCATCAAGAATGCTACTTGGCACTTCATTCAACAGAAGTGGTGGATCACCCAGATTTGTGCATTCTTGTGGGATGATCACTGCATTTCTAACTTTTTCGCTGCTGTTTATCACAGTCTCCAGAATACCAGTAATGTGTTCCTCACTGGATGAAAGATGTGCACAATTCTGCTGTGTCAAGTCAACATGATCTGCTAGTGTTGTGGCAACCTCAGAACTGTTTCCATCTTCTTGATATTGCACACCCACTGCAAATGAATCTGAACTTTCCTTCACAGTGAGGTGATCTGATTCAAGAACGTTGTAAGAAGGATTATTACAAGGCATCCTGGTGCTGTGGTTTTCAGCTGATGAAATTGTGGAAATGCATGATGTAGTTTCTATGTCGATGCTCCGAACTGGATCATAAACAGTTTCATTCACATTTGTTCCGCACTCATCTACAGGACTTTTGCATGTATCTGTTTCTCTGGGGTTTGAACCTTCATTTTCAACACTTTTCAACACGCAATCCTGTTTGACTGCATGCGCAACGGTGTCATGAGAGCTGTCATCAATAGAAGTCTCAGCTGTTGTATCACCACTTCTAGTAATGGCAAAATGGGAACATGTTTCATCAGATTCTCCTTGAGCCTTCAACTTCAATGCAGCTCTTGATGACTGGCCCCTCACAACCTCTGTTCCTTCGAGTACATTTAAATTTACAACACTGTGCACACCTAATGAGGACATGAAAGTGCTCACCTCGACATTATTTGCACTCTCCATCTCAACACTTTCCTGACTGTATTTTCTGCTTCCTTCTTCCTCAACAATTATATTATCAGATTCCACAACATCGTTTGTTGCTCCACCAGCTGACTGCTCAGATAAGGTACTCGGTGAATTGTTTACAGGCACGTGAACCACTGAAGGCAATGCAGCGCTCGATTCATTCACATTACATGTTAGAGATCTGACAGCACACACAAACTGATGAACTCCCAAACCAGAAGCTGGCCTAGCTACAGTGAGAGCATTTCCTTCTGTATTCATTTCTCCCATAGAATTTATGGGTACAGACCCGCTTTTCAAGTCCTCATCAGTGAAAGCATCACTTTCCATTGCATTCTTTTTATTAATAATTGTAACTCTATTTTTGTTTACAGCTTCACACAAGTTCTCTTCTTCCATGTTTATAGGACTAACGAAACTCACGTCCAGGTTACAGTCTACTTGACCAGATTCTTTTTCTACAGGTGTGCTGCTGAAAGGTTGGGTCTGAACCTGATTCAGGGGCATGACAGGGTGAAGGTGCTTCTCACTGTCGTCAATTCTTGTTTCTTTTTTCAGTCCTAAACTTTTAAAAAACATTTCTTTGCTTTTTTCTGTGCTGAAGTTAATTTCGTCCATGTCTGTTACTTTCTGACCCTTATCACAGTAACTGAATGCGTCAGATGTTTCATTCGACAGAAAGTTTGCTTCACAAGTTGACATCTCTGGCTTTTCCGAATAAAATGTTTTTTGCTCTGTGGAAAGATCATCCCCTCTTTTCAGATCTTTATCTGTCTGTGAGATTCCCTGAGCTCCAGACATTTCTGGCGTAGTCTTGGTCTGATCTGTCAGTGTGACACTTTCAGGTGCTCTCTCACTCTCACTTGTATTACTTGTATCAGGAAGTGCGGATGCAACTCTTTGAAAAGAATCCTCAAGAAAGTCAGTATTTCCAAAACGTTCATTTGTCACACTGACACTGCCCATTTTGTCCTTTAAAGCTGCACTGTTGACGCCATAGAGACTACAGTTTTTGTCCCTGTCTTCATTACTATGCATATAATTTGTGTATTTTCTGGTAGATACGTCTGTTTCCAGTGAGTCCTCTTTAGATGAAATTGTTGCACTATCTTCACTTTCTTCTTTAGATGAAATTGTTGCACCATCTTCACTTTCTTCTTTAGATGAAATTGTTGCACCATCTTCACTTTCTTCTTTAGATGAAATTGTTGCACTATCTTCACTTTCTTCTTTAGATGAAATTGTTGCACTATCTTCACTTTCTTCTTTAGATGAAATTGTTGCACCATCTTCACTTTCTTTTCCAACAAACCCTGTTGCATTGCTTCTTGTACAACTGTCTCTACTTCCTGTGACTGGCTTTTCTTCAGAACTGACTAACATGTCACTTGAAGTTTTGTTACTTTCATTGATCTTCATTTCAATGTCCACAACTTTACTGCCACCCTCTGTGATTTCAGTTTTTGAGGCAATTCCCTGGTCATGTTTAAGGACATCTCTTTCCAACTTCATTACAAGTCCAGTGACAATAACATCATCTAAATTATCGCTGACGCTTTGGGTATCTAAGTGCCTCTCTGGTTTGGTAGTATCGATGTCTGCAATGTTGCTTACATTATCACAATGGATTTCCTCTGGTATTCTATCAATTGGTCTTGGTTCATCTTCACTTACTGCATTAGTGTCCATTATTGGATTGTTAAATCTGTCTTCATCACATGGAGTAATACCAGTTATATTGTCATCACTGAAAGAAGTACCACAATCAGGGTTCTGAGAAGTGGGACATTGGATCTGAAGACTCCGAGTGACAGCAGACTCTTTATTAGGATTTTGTCCGTCTTCTCCATTAGCTCTGTGAACCAAAGTAGCAGCACCATTACTCTCAGAAAATCCAGTCTCCTTTGGGTGATCACTGCCGACACTGACAATAATCTGAGATATGCCAACATTTGGCAGTTCACTTTCTGCTCTGTTATCATCCTGGTTTACATAGACTTTTGATAGTTCCTTTGCCATTATAATAGGAAACTGGTTAATCGCAACTTCTGATGATGACAGTTCATTTACCCTTCTATTTGCAACCTTGTTAATAGCAACTTCTGAAAGTTCATTTCCCATGACAGTTACATTCTGGTTAACAACAATTTCTGACATTTCTGCTTCTGTGGCTTCAACTTCCTGGTCAATCTCAACTTCTGACTCTTCATTTACAACGTGGATAATACCGACTTCTGACGGTTCATTCTCCATCCTAGTTACAACCTGGTTAATGGCAACTTCAGGCCATCCTGTTTCCATGCTGCTCACAATCTCATCAGTAGCAACACGTGTATCTTGTTTGTTTTCTGAACATTCAGCACCATGCTCAACTATGTCATTAGCTTGTTCATTTTTGATGTCATTAACATGGTCTAATGTTACATCTGGCAGTACATTTACGTATGAAGATACATTTTCAGTGCTTTCTACAATCATATCCTCTAGCAGTTTGTTCTTTGAGCTATTGACACACTGATTAAAAACAATTTCCATTGACGCATTTTCTGGCTGATCACTTTCTTTTTTGGGCAGTTCTTTCTCTGTGCTGTCATCTTTGTTCAGAACCATTTCTGGCAGTTCCTTTTCTGTGCTGTCATCTTGGTTCAGGGCCATTTCTGACAGTTCCTTTTCTGGCAGTTCCCTTTCTCTGCTGTCATCTTTGTTCAGAACCATTTCTGGCAGTTCCCTTTCTCTGCTGTCATCTTTGTTCAGAACCATTTCTGGTAGTTCCTTTTCTGTGCTGTCATCTTGGTTCAGGGCCATTTCTGGCAGTTCCCTTTCTCTGCTGTCATCTTGGTTCAGAACCATTTCTGACAGTTCCCTTTCTCTGCTGTCATCTTGGTTCAGAACTATTTCTGGCAGATCCATTTCTACACCTCCATCTTGGTTCAGAACCATTCCTGGCAGATCCTTTTCTACACTTCCATCTTGGTTCAGAACCATTCCTGGCAGATCCTTTTCTACACTTCCATCTTGGGTCAGAACCATTCCTGGCAGATCCTTTTCTGTGCTATCGTCTTGGTTCAAAACCATTTCTGGCAGTTCCCTTTCTGTGCTGTCATCTTGGTTCAGAACCATTTCTGACAGTTCCCTTTCTGTGCTGTCATCTTGGTTCAGAACTATTTCTGGCAGTTCCTTTTCTACAATTCTATCTTGGTTCAGAACCATTTCTGGCAGCTCCCTTTCTGTGCTGTCATCTTGGTTCAGAACCATAGGGACCATTTCCTTTTCTATTGATGTCTTCAGATTGAGTTGTTTCTTTTCTGTAGTGCTACCCTCAGGTAATTCTTTTTCCATGTTGTTCACCTGACTAACAGTAACAACCTTTTCTGTCCATTCCTTGTCTGTTATGCTGTCAACTTTGCTTTCATTATTATTTTCTGAGCTCCCTGGCACACATTCTTTCCTTTGGATAAGTTCTGCAGGCCCTTCTGAAGGTAGGTCTTCATCATAGTTTGTATCAAATTCATTATCTTCATTGTAAGGGCAATAATGGGATTCTTCTTCCTCTGTCATTGTAATAATGTTTTGCCAATTTTGTCTCACTGTCTCATGAGTTTTCAGCTCAGCTGTGGGAGTCGTGTATTTTGAAGTGTCTCTTGCCTCAACCATTATCATATTATCAGGTTCAAAACTTGTAATATGTTCACCTGTAGCTGGATGTGGATGATTTTCAACACTAAGTGACGCTTCATCTTCGTTGGATTGAATTGGTAATACATCAAGGCATGTCTTAGAGTATGTTTTACTGCTCAGGTTCTGATGAACAGAGGCAATTGATTCTGTTATGTTTATATTGTCTGGTGTATCATTTGGGTTCTGGCACCTAAATTTACTCAGTGTGGCCTCGGCATGTTTCTCTCCATGTGTTGCAATGTTTGATTGTCTCTCTTCTTTCTTATCTCCAATGTCTCCTTCATCTGATCCAATTAGCATAATATCGTTACCTTGGTTCACATCCTCAGAATCTGATGAAACAATAATACATGTAGTTATATCCCTACTGTTTTCATCATCAGAGCCAATTTCTATTACAGGAATTACAGGTTTGATGTCACATGATTTTGTTTCTAAACTTGACTTTGTCATTTCAGATTTTGTTGGTAAACCATTTCTATTCCTCTCACATTCTTCATTTGTAATGACATCTTCTGACATCATCTCAACTTGTGCATGTTGAGGTATTATACATGCTTCAGCATCTGTTGCATGAGTCAAAATATTCTCAGCTGAATGGTCTTTCAGAGAAGAGCTCATTCTTTTTCCTTCATTAGCCACTTTATCAGCTGCTTCTGCGACTTGTTTATACATGTATTCATCTTGTTCTCTCTTTCCATTTGTTTTTAAATTGCCAGTCACAGAATCAGCTTTTGAGTTGGCTGTTGTGATTGTGGGTTGACCATCACATTGTTTTTCTTTGTGTGATTTAGCATTTGTTGAAAAGAGCCTGCAGGTGGTTTCAGCCTCCTCTTCATTCCTGGGAATTTTACAAGACTCCACAAACTTCCGAACAACTGACCCTTCACTATTAATGCAATCATCAAAATCAGTTGCTCTGTTTTCATTCACAAAAGAACTGATATCATTTCCTTGCAGAAGATTCCTCAAGCCCTTTGCTTCAGACTCTGGCGCTTTAACTGAACCTTGATCAGCATTGTCAAAACACGTCTCTTTTACTCCTATCTCCTTGAGGTTTTTTCCTGAAATACTATCGTTATTTGCCTCACTTGAAAAAGGGACATGCACTGCTTGCATAAATTCTCTCTGATCCTTTCTTTTTTCCTGACTGTAAACTACAGCCTCTTTCTTTTCTTCCCCATTAATTGTTGGTCCCACAGCCATAAATTCAGTCTCAGTCTTTTCTTTGAGATTGACCATCGTATTCCCATGACAAAATTTGCTGTCTTTCTCTTTTCCTGTCATTTTAGACACTGGACTCCTTAAAATCAATTCTTCGGGAGATTTACAATGAAAAGAACATTGATTTTGCTCTAAATGTTTTGTGTGCTGACCAGAAGTTGTAGCCTCATTTATAAATGAAATATTTTCTGGGGGTTTCTTTTCTTTTTGAGCTTTTTCATGGTTGTCAAAAGCATCAACAATACACTTTGAAGACAAAGTGTTCAGAGAAGGTAAACTTTCACTACTTTCATCTTCCATATCCGAAAAATCTTCACAAACTCCTCTGACAATTTCAGCTGCGATGCTTGAAGTAGGATCTGTCTTTTGTGGCATGGCAGTGAGAGATGCAGTAGATATATCATTACTTGTAAATGTCGAATGTGTCATTGAATCCACCACTGAAGAAAAAGATGAACCAGTCAGAACTAAAGACTCTGTTGCTCTGGGACAGTCAACAAGCAAATTCTCAGAAACTGAGTTACCACATATTTCTGGAACACTGCTTGTTTCTTTGCAAACTGTGGCTGTATGGACTTCCTTGTTGAGTGATTCTATTTGAGGTCTTTCTTTTTCTTTTGTTGTGCTTTGTCTATTTTCAGATTTGTTGTCAAGCGCAATGACAGATATTATTTTGGAAGGAATTAACTCCCCATCAGCAGTCTCAGTGGAGAAATGTTTTAACATAAAATTTGTATCTGTCTGAATATCTGGTGACAATGTTTCATTTGTCTGAGACGGAGGTCCTTCAGATACTGGCAAAGGTGTTGACTGCTTATCTGAAGTAAGGTTCAGCTTGTCACTTGCAGAAGAATCAACAAAGTTCATGGTCAGGGGGCTCTCTTGAATGGACATGTCAGCAGATGCCAGTTCAGTGAGAAAAGTTTCCTCCATGCAGCTCTGATCAGCAGAGAGTTTGTTAACATTTAGAGAATGGAAGACATCAGTCATGTGTCTCTGGGGTCTGTCATCAGCCGACGATTCTGGCCTAGTGTTCAGTAAGCCTGTATCTTCAACCTGAAAGGGAAAAAAGGGGATTATGTGCTTGTCTTTTCATTTCTTTCCTTTCAATTAATTGTGTGTAGAGACTTTTAGCACACAAAGCACATTTTTTGCTTAAATATTAATTGATTAATTGTTAATAAAACAAGATGGGCTCATCATAATCTGTATCCCTAAATGTCAGAATTAATTGCTATTTTGTGTT
>JBDFRD010335897.1:0-10237 GCA_039654405.1 Bullina lineata | reverse complement strand
GTGTGTGTGTGTGTGTGTGTGTGTGTGTGTGTGTGTGTGTGTGTGTGTGTGTGTGTGTGTGTGTGTGTGTAAATGAATATGTTCGACTCCTTTGTTTTTGTGCATAATTCATTTAAAACATGGTTTTATACTTAATCCAGGTTTATAGCTTTTGAGTTACATCTTGAAAGTTCATTACCTTGTAAATAGAAATTACAATGAAAAAGTCTTACCCCGAAGAACACAAAGAAACCGACGTCTCGACAATTGATGTCTTCAAAGGAACAAGTACAATTAATAACAACAAAAAACAATCACATAAAAGGAGAAAAGAAGAAGGAAAAGAAAGATAGCTAGTGTTCTTCGGGATAGTCTTTTTCCTCATAATTTCCATTTTGCATTGTTCATCTTCCCTGAAACCTTTATGTACTTTTTGCATTCATAGTTCAATACCTTGTTTGTTCGTCTGTTTGAATAATTACTCATTCCTTGTTATGTTCAAGAATTGAGAGAACGTCGTCTATTTCAGTTTGGTGCGCAAACATGCAAATATTTATGTAAAACAGAGAAGGGTGAAGTGAGCAGTGTTCTCACCACCAACTTTTTTTTCTCCGCTTTTCTCTTTCTCTTTTCCTAATTCCATGGGTAAAAAGGAATCTGAAAGACACAACTTACGGAACAAAAAATGAACAAACAAACAAAACAAAACCGATACACACACAAAATAAAGACAGTATTTTGAAAGTGAAAAAGCTCACTCATCAACGTCAATGATCCAAAACGGTCAAACAAAGAACGGGAAATGCAGGAAGCAGCACCCACAGTCTAGTGCCAGCACTGATAACCAATGATATATTTAAAAAACATGGCCTTGATAGAACCGTTTGGAAACATAAGCTAAATGCGTTTACTATTAAGTCCACCATTACCTCACGGTGTAGGCCCCATTTTAAAGATGTAAACCACAACAAAGTGCAGGGGTTGCAATAGGATAATACATGTATCGTCGCTTGATTTTGATACGGATCAGCTGTCTTCTCGTGTTGATTACAATTCTAAATATTATGCTTGCATTTCGAATATGTTAGATTTGTAATCTTCTATTGTTTGTATTAGTTATATAAGTTATACATGTATAATCAAGACAAGTTGTATAGGCCCCATTGCGGCATCTTCGACATTTGTGCACATACAGATTGCATTCGACGCTTCACTGGAAAACTTAACAAGAATCAAAACGTGTGTGGGGGAGCTTGTGAAAATTGCTTGCTTGGCGTTTCTGAAGCAGGAAACAAAATCTAGAATGTAGATCTTATACTACATCTCTAGATAGATTCTTTCGTCACAGACAAGACAGGCCAATCGGCTGTACATTTTATTTGTGGAGGGGATTCCCTAGACCCACTACTGTTTCTAGGGGGATTCCCAATACCCTAGACCCAGTACTGTTTCTAGGCCAATACCCTAGACCCACTACTGGCCAATACCCTAGACCCACTACTGTTTCTAGGGCGGAAGTGAGTAAACCACTATGTTTAGACTCTTCGTCAATCGTCTGTTCATCATTTGTGTTGATGTTGGAAGGGGACTTTACATTCACATCGGATGATGATCACCTCCATCAAGCGTTGCAAGCTCATTGCACAGAACTAAACATAATTTTGTCAAGTATTAATTCACTGACTTTATTCGTGTGAAAAGCTATTTTGTTTTGTTCTTATCGAGGAGTAGGCCTAGATCTAGGAGGTAAGCATGAAATCCGGAGGACTTTCACAAAGTTCATCTGTGTGAAGATCCTCTTATTTGCAAAGATCTCGTTGTTTTTTTAATTGGGATTATTTTCTAGGGTTGAATATTCTGCACAATTTTATCATCAACAAACTGATCGCAGCATTAATAATAGATCTATAGATATTTTTATTTCTTCTTTTGCTCGTGCCAATTGAAATATCATGCACTATGAACTGTGCAACTATTGATGTTTGTTTCTGTTTTTTTTTTTCCAGAGAACCGGTTTGCCTGAAATGGCAGTATTTCAAGGACTAACCATCGCGCTGGACTTGGGCTATAGCCTTGGTTTCAAGAAGAAATGTGAACTGAAAAAGAGCATTGTTGAACATGGAGGAACTGTCAGCTATATAGTGACTAAAAAAGTATGAACATATAAGCATGTCATGTAGTTTCACTTACACACTTTATATAGATTCTCTACATTTAGGTCTATGTATGTTTCTGAGGCACTTGATAGACCATAGAATAACTGCCATCTGGTAAATTCTAACTCATCACAGTCAAAGAAATAATTTCTTGTCTTTTGAATACTTGTTGAACGATTCAGTATAGAGATTGCGTTTCAGATGAAGGCTAACCTGAGTGCTTATTTAACCATGACTTAGATTATCTATATGGCGTCAATGTGATGCTTGCTTTCAAAGTCTTTGTGTAAAGGAAGAGTAGACTACTTATCTGTCTGTGTAGAGGCCGACAGTGTCGTGTTGTGCAGCAGCCTTGAAGTGTTTGATGAGGTAGAGATACAATGCACAGACAAAAATTGCATGCAGGTATTTAAAAAAAAGATAGAAATGAAAAGCTTATGTCAAATTTGCAGTATTGAGCGATTCTGTCTCTCACTGTGACTGAAAATGGCAAGAGAGAGATGTATGGTTCATTAAAAAAGTCAGTTTTGATTTCGGTGACGGTGAAGTTGTAAAGTGCTATTAAAAATCCTTGAGTCATAGCAAAATTTCAGCACTCTTACAATGCCTTTGATTAATCTGAGTCGTGAGATTCTCAAACTTTTGGCTTGCAGGTTTGATGTAAGCTATAGATGAATTTTTTTTTCACTTCAAAAGAGATGATTTTACACATCTTGGCCAACTTGTTAAGACAAACTGTTTTAAAACTTTTTGAGTTTGTGTTTATTAACTATCAATTTTTGTCCCTAGTGCCACTTTGTTCTTACGAGTGATCCAGAGAAATGTGAGCATTCCTCCAAATGTCGCATGGCCCTGAAAAATGGACTGCCAGTCGTCTCAATAGACTACATCTGGGACTGTGTGCAGCAAAGCAAGCGTTTGCCCATGGATTCTTATGTTGTTGGAGGCAAGAGTAAAGTTCTAGACTTCAAGTCTGGGAAAATTGCAGGTAATTAAAGATGGAGTTTAAAAACAGGGATGCCATTCAAGCTTTAAAGATGATTCATTTTATTCACTTAAAGGAAAGAAAAAGAGACTGAGAGAGACAGATAGAAAGAAGGAGAGAGAGAGAGAGAGAGAGAGAGAGAGAGAGAGAGAGAGACAGACAGAGAGACGGACAGACAGACAGAGAGAGAGAGAGAGAGAGAATAAATTAATCAATCAATCAAATTTTTTATAACAAATTCATATTCAACACGTTTATGTATAACTTTGTTAACCAATTATTATCTGCCTGTACTCTGATAAAGTTGTGAATTAAGCATTTTAGGATTGAAATAAAATAGAATACATGGGGTTAGCTTGAGGAAGATGGTAATGCAACTCACAGACAAGTACCCAGTCATGGCGATTATCTAGCATCATCATACTTTTGATTGAGGGATAAGCCTCCACCTCTTAGGTTTTGTAAACACTTTTTATTTTTCTATTTAACTAAGGTGTTAAAACTATATTGTGAATAAGAGTTTAATAGTTAATTTAAAAGTGTTTCCACTATTTTGATGATGGCCATTTCTTGGAATGGCAACCTTGGTTCTATGTCAAGACATTGAGTAATGGAAATATTTTTTTATGGTGCGAATTTGAATTACCATTTGTGCAGAAAGGTTTTTGAAACAAGCCTTGAAATTTTTTGTTTGATTTTGTATATCTATACACTATCCAAGTTTTCTACTTTTTGTTTTGACTAACTTTGAATCTGTCTTCATTTCATAAGCATCAGAAAGAGATGGAAAGCCAAAGAAAAGTGTAACCAAAGTGACCTTCAACCCAAGAGCTGTGCCAATCTCAGAGGCCAGCCAAGTGCAGGTGGAAGATGGCAAGTGGGAAGTAGCAAAATATGCTGTTTATGATGTAAGTCAAACCTTTTTTGCTAAGGCAAAGCTGTTGCTTTGAAAATACAGATCATACGTATGAGTAAGGTATGTTAGAAGTCCCTTGAAAGTTTCAAATATTATGAAAAGAGAGTTAGTATGTTGAACAGTTCAAGTAAAATTTCTAAATACACAAGTATGACATTTTAAAATCTGTATTGAAATTGAGTATAAAAATTGTATGATTCAGACACAATGGCAATGATGTTGTAGAGCAGGCTTAGTGAAATAGCTGTAATCAACTTTTTTCTTTGATTTTATAGTCATGAATAAATGATGAACCTGAGCTGTGCAAAAGTAATTGAGTAATCAAATTATATTTCTAACTTCAATGCTTATAGTTTTCAAGTTTTTTGTGATTCTCTTTTTTCTTTGTCGTTAAATAGGTACAGATTTCTTTATAGCTACTATTTAAAACAAATATCTATGTGTGTATAAAACTTGTTAGCAATTTCACAAACGTTTTAAAGAAGCTGCCTTATTGATCAAGTATGATTTTGTTCTCCTGTTGACATATGCCTAACGAAAGGTTCAGCAATGTCTCAGAACATGTCACCAAAAGTATAAGTCAAATAGTTTTTAGAAATTGCTTTCTTTTGTTTCACTCTCCCACATGAATATTTCAGGGCTACAGTCAAACAGTGAAGTGTCAATACTGTCATATCTTGGAATTGCAAGTCTCCACGCTGCCTCCAAGTGATCAAGCAGATTCAAACAAAATGGATACAGGGAGTTCATCACAAGGTCTACCATTCCGAGTGCTTTCTCAAAGCGGGTCTCTGAAAGATTTACAGGTAACACTTTGTCATGATTTTACCTACATTTTAGGGCTGTACCTGAACTACTTTTAGCAGTTGCATAAGGTAAACACTTTTGTTTTGTTCTGTACATGTTAGATTGTTGTGATTTTATTGATGTTGGGCAAACACTCGAATTAAGTACTCCTTTTGTCATCCTGCTTTTCCTTGGTGCTGAAATACAATGAAATAATAGCTAATGATTTCTATGAGATTCAACACTTGAACAGTTTTGTAACTTCAGCTATTTTAAAGCTACAGTTTAGGATTAACTACCATACGTTTTATTTAGAACTTGTTGGGGTACAACCTGTCTCTGAGCAGCCAGACAGTGTTGTCCTTGGGAAAGGCACTTTACACCATTTTCTTCTCCCCACCTAGGTGCGAATTGGGTACCGGCATATTCTGCTGGGGAAGTAAGCCTACGACAGACTAGTGTCCTGTCTAGGAGATGAAGTAAAAATCATCTGTTCCACTACCGAAACTGGTAGAGCTCCGGCTCTATGGGCCTCATTGGAGGAACTTTACTTTACTTACTTCACCCCCTAATTGAGCATAGGCTGCAGAACAGGTCCTTCCATTTCCCTGTGTCCCAGGTTCCTCTCTCCATGTCCATCCAGTTCATCTTTTCTTTTTCATTTCTCTTTCTAGTTCTCTTCTCCAAGTTATCGTGGCCTACCTCTTTTCCTTTTTTCCTGCGGGTTCCATTGCAGTGTTTGGTGCACTGTTGACATTTGTGGTTTCTGAAGAGCACCAATTTCTTCACTTACAAATCTTCTTCAATAGGTCATTGCTGGATGTATTCTCTCAGTTTGTAATTTTTTTCGTAGTTTCCAGCATCTCAAGCAACAGTTGTTGATGAATGGCTGGGTCTTTAATTTCTTTGCCTGATGGTACAACATGTTTTTGAACTAAACAGCAGCACCGATTTCACGCCCACTTGAAGGTTCTGATAATTCCATACATTAGCTTTTCAGACTTTCATACATTCTTGAGAATCCCAAAACGTTATCTTCCCTTTCCATACCTGACATGAAACTAAACTATTTTATAATTTTTTTTGTCAATTTTTTCATCCCCAGGCTGGCAAGACAAGCCACAGAGAGCTACGCTATCTGGCGAATGCAGACCACGCCTTGCAGGTATTTGGCTACCTGTGTGAGGAGTTGGACAAGAAGCCAGACATGAACAGGTGTGCACGACCTGCTAGGGGTCTGGGCTCACTCAAACTTCAAAAGGTAAAAAGGACTTTGTTTCTGAAAACTTGTAGGGTAATTTTTTTATTCTTCAGGTTGTCATTTTACTGCTGCAGAGACAAGCTTGAAAGTGAACAGTAAATTGTCTGTTCGAGCAATATAATGGCTCCCACCAATTTTGTTTTTCACAATAAAATATGTATAAAGTGCTTGTTATATAAATTAATTAACAGATTAACGAGAGGGCATATGGTATTTTTGTTTCTGTAACATAAACATTGCTCCAAGTTTTATATGTTAGATATAGAGATTTTATCAAATCATGACATCTTTTAGTGACGGTAACTCATTTATTTTTTTTTGATCAGTTCAGAAGTCTCGTGCTTGTCACTATTTGATTTTTCTTAGGTATATGTACATTTGTCTTTATCACCCAGTTTTGTGAACCTCAGCCATTGATTACACCCAGTTTCTTTCACTTCAGACAGTGATTACACTTAATTTTGTGAACATTACCTTCTCATGCATTAAACCTATTTTTTTTACCATAACCCCAAAATAACGTGTTTTATTTGTTCCATGCTGCTGCCACCAGCTGGTTGCGGAGAAGGTCCATCTAGGAGATATGTGCAGTGCTGAAGTCCAGCAACTGGTGGAACACATATGGAGGGAAGCTATGACGGAGGTGAACTCTGAACTCGGAGACGTTAAGAAGATCAAACTGGAGCAGGTGAGTTTTTCTTACCTTATCATTTGTGGCAGCATGTTCTACTGATAAGAATTTATGATACTGGACGAGGAGTACAATATTCAGAGCTTGAGTGTAATGCTGTGGATCATCAGTGCAAGACTGATGATGACGAATGCAAGAGTCAGAGTCTTGAAAGTCAGTTTCTAGATTGTGAATGGGGGAAGAATAACTCAGTCAGTAAGGTTTTCACTTTCTGAGCACATGGGTCCGAGTTCAATTCCCGCCAGCGGCAGGATTTTTTCAGCAAACTTGTTGATCTTTATTCACCCCTGACTCCAACTGGGTAGTGAATGCTGAGATGAGCTATAAAATCGGAGATCTCATGTGTACATTATACACGTTAAAGTCCCTTGACAATATAAAATCTTACAAGAGTAGGCAAGTGTCGCTGTGCAGGAAGAATGTCTAAATTTCAAAATTCTACCGATGAACATCTCACCCTCTATGGGACTGCAGGTCAGACCTGTTCCAAATGTATTGATCATGTCTTTCCCTTGAAGTAAAACTATGATGACCAAGAGAGGAACAGTGCCTCTGGGCAAAACTTTGTTTATAAGAAGCTGCCCCAGCAAAGCAGCACACTACAACTGCTTTGACCGTCAGTAAAAGACAAAAAGAGCCATAACAAAATGAGATTGTTAATGTATTTATTTGCATATTTATATATTATAAAAAATTTTCTCTCATCAGGTGGAGAAGGCAGAAGCCCTTCTGGTGAAGATCCGAGATGCTATGTCAGAGTCCAGCTCTAACCAAGTGATTGACTCTATTGTGGATGAGTTCTACTCAGCACTGCCTCACAGGTCGAAGGCGCCGGCTAAACCTAGGAAACAGTGGTTAATGAAGAAACAAGACATGTGCCAGGTAGGAAAATAGTGCAAAGTGTGTAACTTTTACCACTTTCTAGCAATAACAGCTTGATTTGTGATGATACCCTTTACTTAATACAAGCATATCACTTTTTTAGCTTGCCTTTCAATGAATGAAAGTTCTTTCGAGGTTAATAAGGACCGAAGAGCAGGAGCTTATCCTGGTTGTGACAATAGCATGAGGTGGAAGAGATGAAACTAGATCACCTCCAAGGCAGGATGCTAGTCTGTTGTAGGTTTACTTCCCCAGCAGAATGTGCTGGTATCAGCTTGGCAGGTGGTTGGGAGAGAGAGAGAAAAAGTGCATATAAACTCAATGCCTACATGTGGGACCCACTGATGCGACAGGATGGGTTAGCAGAGCCTATGCATCACACCCGTGTATGCGACTGCATTTCACAAATTTTTTAGGCTTTTGTATGAAGAGAAAAGGACTAAATTGATGGTCAACACAATCCTTAACTGATGTTGACATTGAGTTATCTTAACCTTGCTCACATAGCCTAAATTTAGACAATATTACGGCTTTCTTTCTCATGTGACCCTCATATGGTGTTTTGAGTGGAGCTTCAGTCAACATGGTGGGAAGATGAAGACATTTTTTTTAAGATAGGCTTGGGGTTACCTTTAGCAACTTCTCATGGAACCACCTTTCAAGCAATCTTAAGATTCATACCAGAAGAATAGTGAAAGAATTAATTTTCTCTGGATATGTGATATGTTAACTAAATATAACTTTAGAGATTATCACAATTTTTTAAAGAATGCTCAAAAAGCTTCGTATCCTAGAGGCTGGCTGAGTCAAAACACCCTGTAGGCAATGAGTCAAGTATCTTTCCTAAGGGTCACTGTTAGGATTCTCAGACTAGAAGTTCAGTCTTGCAACGTTTCAGCTGACCTGCATTGGAAATGTTAATCCATTAACTGTGTTTACACTAATATTTAAAGAATTAGAACTCACTGTGTAGAAAGGTGCAATTTATTTTTTCATTCTCAGGTTTTAAACATTGTTAAGTTCTGGAAGATATTGAAAAAAAAATCATATATTAGGGTATCTTTAAGAAAAAGATCATTTACCTTTCCAGTACAGGCAATATCTGCAAACTTTATTTCATTTTGAATTTTTGTAGGGTCCATAATATTATTCAAAGAAAATGCTGTTACTTGTTGTACAGCCAGAAACATGTGTCTATTTGCTTTTTGGTGCAATGTATTTTTGTACCTATAGGAAAGATTAATTAAAAATGTGTAAAAAGGTAATCCTTATGTTTTGTGTAAAAGTATTGATTGAAACAACCAACATTCTTTTTTGTTTTCAGCTTGTCAGAGACATGATATCGGTGAATGAAATTACCAACTTTGAAAAGCGGCCAATGGTTGAAGCTAAATACGCTGCCTTGAGGTGCCAGATATCTCACCTGGCGGGCAGTCGCAAACAGGAGGTGGAAGACATGGTCTTGTCATCCCTGACGGGGTGAGAGAGTGAATTCCTTTATCATGTGCAGTGTGTTGATATTGTGTGTACATAATCAGTGCAAACTTATTTTTGTATTCTGTTCTTGTATGAAAAGACATTTTAGATAGGCTGTAAATTAAAATCAGTAATGATACAGAACATGACATTACGTCACATCAAAAATTGCTATTCTTTGAAAGAAATTTTGTTTCCGTAGAAATGGATCATAAAAGTTTTAAATTTTTAAAGTCAATTTTATTCATGGTATTTTTTTTTGGACTGAATAGCTTTTTTCTTATTCCTCGTCCAGTTCCAAGAGCATGGGTATACTTAATATATATGAAGTCTGGCGGCAGGTTGAGGACATCAACTTTCGACACGACATTGAGCCAAAGCAGTTTCTGTTTCACTCTTCACGGGTGGAAAACTTTCTGGGCATTTTGTCTAGGTAAGCTGTTGCTCATTAATTGGTGAGGTGCCAGAGTTGATTATGTTTTCATTCACCTGCCTTTTATAACCTTTTACGAGGGATGTAGCATTGTTATAGTTGCTCAGTTTTTGCCCGTTTCTTTCTGTTTTGCTGTGGTCTAGAGTAATCTCTTTACTGATAAAGTTCTCCACTCTTAGTTGTAATAATCAGAGTAATGAGGAAGCTGAACTACATGACACACTTTTCTTTATTATCACAGTGAGTAAAGAAAGGATAAAAAAAATAGAAGTATAACAGACAGGACAATATTAACTTCTTTCTTTATGTGGTGATTTCTGCAATTGTGCAAACTGTGTCATGGGCGAAGTTCATAACTTTTCCGATCAGATTATTGCTAACTTGCTTCCCTGGTGAGCTGGCCATCTTATATTTGAATCACTGTTGATTCCTATGTTCATCATAACGACTATACTGAATCCTTCTCCAGAGGGCTGCTGCTGCCGAAAGTGGTGGTAGATGACTTTGGTGGAACTCGCAGTGATGCCGGTATGCTTGGGAGTGGCATCTACTTTGCTGAAAGTGCAAGGTAAAGAGAGTGAGAAAGGGAGGGAGGGAGAGAGAGAGAGAGAGAGAGAGAGAGAGAGAGAGAGAGGGAGAGAGAGAGAGAGAGAGAGAGAGAGAGAGAGAGAG
>JBDFRD010335787.1:0-10237 GCA_039654405.1 Bullina lineata | reverse complement strand
TAGGATATTGTAATCACCCCTTCCTGCAGTCTTGTGAAATGTAATACTATATAGTATTGCACTATACAGTGTTGCACACAGTATTGTACTATACAGTATTGCACTATGCAATATTGCACTATACAGTGTTGCACACAGTATTGCACTACAGTGTTGCACTATACAGTATTGCACTATACAGTACACATGTAGTGCACTATACAGTGTTGCACTATACAGTAGTGCACTATACAGTGTTGCACTATACAGTATTGCACTATACAGTATTGCACAATACAGTATTGCACAATACAGTATTGCACTATACAGTAGTACACTATACAGTGTTGCACTATACAGTAGTGCACTATACAGTAGTACACTATACAGTGTTGTACTATACAGTATTGCACTATACAGTGTTGCACTATACAGTTTTGCACTATACAGTGTTGCACTATACAGTGTTGCACTATACAGTTTTGCACTATACAGTTTTGCACTATACAGTGTTGCACTATACAGTTTTGCACTATACAGTAGTGCGCTATACAGTGCTGCACTATACAGTATTTCACTAAACGGTGTTGCATTATACAGTATTGCACTATACAGTGTTGCACTATACAGTATTGCACTATACAGTGTTGCACTATACAGTATTGCACTATACAGTGTTTCATCTTTTACTTTCCTGTATTGTTTTTACAAACCTCTATTTGCAGATTATAATATGAATACATGCAAACAGACCCATGTTCAGAGATAAAACCATCGTGTAGTGTCTAAATCGACCAGATTGTATCACATACTGCATTTGTTTGGGACAGTAGTAAAAAGACAGAGTGCCAAAAGTTTTGCCAATAGAAATTTGCTTCTCACAGACCGGGACAGGTGTATCTGTTTCATGCTCACATTCAATGGACATGTATTGGAGTTTGCTAACATTTGCTTTCCCGGATATAGAAAAAGTTACACACACAAAAACTGATGTGATTCATGGGTTATAACTACACAATACTTCTGTTTGCTTAAGTGCATTCATGGCCTTCCTTGTATGGCTTGACAGTCACATGAGACTGTAACACAATTTCTTGGTCTCTCTTAGCTTCCTTGACAGGCAGTTAATTAAACTATAGAACTTTGATGGGTTGAGTTGGACAGGCTATTTCTAAGGCTATTGCCTTGCAAATATTGTGCTAGGGGAGCTAAAATGACAAAACAAAAGAATCAAAATAAATTCAGGCATTATAAGCTTCAGAACTGGCAAACTTATTCCAGGACAGAATAAAGTGGGAATCCCTTGTGTGTGGCCTATACCCCTGATAAGGGTGAGGGGCAATGATGATGATGAGATTATAAGCTTCACTAAAATAATAGTTGAACACAAAACCCTCCAGTCGTCACAGGAATCTAGCACTTCAAGTTAAAATGTTGTGATACAAAGACTTAATGGACAGGAAGCATGAAAACTGAGTGTGTGTAGTATGCCTGAAAAATAAACTATTGAATAAACTACAGTGCATTTGATTTGTGAAAAAAATGGAGCAGTGACCTGGAAAGCAGTCACAAGCAACAAGAACAGTGAATATGTTATTAATTAAGTAGTACAGATAGCAAAAGGGGTAGATCAGTCTGCTCCTTCAGGAATGTGGTAAAATTTCCCTCTATAAAGAAGTACAGCATGTATCCCCTTTTCAGTCATCACACTGTGCTAGAATACTCACTTATCACAAATTGAATACATGTTTTTTTAAAGGAATGACTCAGAGCAATTTTCTATAAGGGCACCACTGGAAACATCGGTGGCAGATCAATTTTTCAAGGACCGTATAATGGGGAAAAAATGTCAAGAAATAGACATATGTTGATGACTGAAGCCGATAATCCATTTTCAATAATATACACTTTTATGCATTGTTACAATGCAAGGAGCAATTATTTTGTTACATAAAAATATAAAAATGGGCAGAACTGATAGTGACATGTTAAAAACCTAATATAGTATGATCTTACAAAAGGATAAAGAGAGAACGATTATTTGCACACAAGGAATATCAGTCTCAGTATCAGTTTTTGGTGTCTGATTTTGAAACTGAAGTACTTTCTATTATTACCCATCACTCTGACTATCACTATCAAACCTCTTCAAGCAAACCTTTAACAAATCCAAACACACAGAAGTGAGTGAAATATAAAGGAGTTTCTAAAGCATAAATCAATAAAATAGAAATAAATCATTTTATAAAATTGCATTTGAATGTATGCCACCATTAACGCACAAAAGACCAAACTGCGAACAAATTAGATGGCCTTTGTAGAGAAACCTTTAAGTTACTATACAAGTACCTTAAGCAAAACAACTGCAGTGCACTAAAATCAGTTTGATCACACAGATACAAAAAAAAGAGTGCTATGATGTGACCAGACCACACAAAGGACCGAATAAGAAAGGTAGAGCTGTATAAGTGTTAATAACCCACTGCCTCAAAAGTCTGATGTAAGAACTCCAAGGCTGTTGTTGGTACTTGGGTACTTAATTCTTTCCTCAGAATGCAAGGCAGGAACGTTAAGAAGAGATTGAATTGAACATTTCTTTCAGTACCAATATGCCCTGATTGCAAGGTCAAGCCGTTTCAAAGTCTGAAACATTCGCCACTACGCTCGGGTATTTCATCTTCAAGCAAAAAAACCCCACATACCCGCAAGCTCAACAGATTAAATCAAAACTAATTTTGTGTTGCAAGTTTCATCAAAAATACCAACTCCCATTCTTTCACACTTGTGCGACTTTTGCAAAAAGATGGCTCTTCAAATCAAGAAATAAAGCTCACTTCACAGGCTCAAGTTTTTTTGAGATCTGAAAGTGGTTTATCAAATAAAAGTTATCTGTGAAAGAATCATCAACACATCAAAGAAAAAATGAGCATAGGCACAGTGTTGTATTTGTTTTCATCAAAATAAATTAAATAAGTATGTTAGGTATGTGCATTAAATTGCATTTTGTTTCTGCCGCCTCCCCCCCCTTTTTCTAAGAGAAAGAAAAAGGTGAAAATATCATCTTGCATATATAATTTCACTTATCAGATCAATTCACTTATATTTGCTGTGTATTCAAATTCAGTCTTATCAGCCTTCAACAAGTTGTAAGGGAACTTTGTATGACAGAAAATATAAAAGAAAAAAAAGTACAAAAGGGTTGTGTGTGTGTGTGTATGTGAGGGGGTTGGGGAGGGGCGGGAAGAAGGGAGTAGGTAATGACCTTATGACATTGGGGCATTAGACAAAATGAAAAGAAAAATAATTGCTAGAAAAGATTATAACGTTTTGATATTTGTTTGATCATAAATCAAAATGCGATGGACGAATTCTTTTTATGGATCAGAAATTAAGAAAAAAAAAAATAGATAAAAATCTCCATTCTTCAAATCAGACGACGGAGTTATCCCATGTTTATCAAATTCAATTTTTTAATTCTTTCATGCTAAGTATTCGTTGAAAAAAGTGAAATTCACAACTCAGATTCTTTATTAATTTTGAATTACCGAAGCACGACTTGAAATCGTCATGCAAACTCCTTTAGTAAAAGAGGATATTAAAAACAACCTTGGTCGTCTTCACAAAATGAAGTACATAATGCACGCACTGAAATCACCAGTGCATGATTGCAGGGTATGAAAACCGATAAAATCACCTTGCTGGCTGTGTTGCTGCTCATTTTGAAATGACATGGTCCAAAGTCAATCTTCTTAATGAAGTATTTTGACTGAAAAAGCTTAAAGTCCAAACACAGTTTATCATATAATCTCTTGCAGTCAGTATCACGTGTCGACTTCTGGGCGGAAAACCTGCGACAGCTTTCTGGTATAAAGTTTAGCTGCCACAGATGCGTAGCTCCGAATCTCACAAAGGTCAGACTCCACCTGCTCCCAGCGATTGTGAGTAAGGTCAAGGCGACATACCACATTGTAACGGTATATGCGGAAAGGCGATCGCTGGTATTCTGACGTGCCCATAGCATACACACACCCATGAACATGCATCAAGCCAACATTATACATCTCCTCTGTAAGTTCTGGTCCTTGCCTCCACTGATTGGTCTCCACATTGTATATTTCACACGAGCGGAGGGCATCCCTATTGATTGTATGTGTGGAGTGGGAGTAGATCTGACCCCCTGCCACCAGAATCTCCTGGTCAATGACACAAGCACCAAAGTTGAACCTGGGGGTAGGCATCCCTGCCAGTGATGTCCATTCATTCTTGCGGGGGTCAAACTTCATGACCACATTGTGTGCTCCAACACCAGTCCTACCCCCTAGGAGATAGATCTCTCCTTTATAAACGACGGACGTCAAGTCAACAAGCGTCGTTGGCATCATACCCACGTAGTTCCACTGATTTTTCTCAACATCGTAACTCTCCACGATCTCTGTTGGGTGCTGATTCAGAGTCAGCCCTCCAAAACTGTAGATTTTGTTATCAATGGAAGAGAGTGTAAAGTTGGATTTAGGGAAAAGCATTGGAGCTTTCTGCACCCATTTGTTGTGATCATTGTCGTACAAATACAAATCTTTTCTTACAGCTTCTTCCTCATCGAAATCGTCGAAAGAGACAGAGTCCTCATCGGACGGCGACTCCCCATAGTTCTCGTGATAAATGTAGTTTCCACCAGCGGCATAAATGTGGTTCTCCTCTGTAACAATGACCGCTGGATCCTCCACACAGTAATAGCCACTCCTGTCCTCACAGTCAGGAAAAGTAGCCATGAAGAAAGCCTCTCGGGTTAAAGGGTTATAGCAGTTGATAGCCGACGGTTTGTTCTGGTCAATACCCCCCACCATGAGGATACAGTGCTCTGGTTGAATCATCCCTGAACGTAGAGGAAACGCATCCTTCGTGTTACTGGCGCTGTAAACTTTCTCAGGGTTTTCTAGGAAGAGGCGGATGTTCCGGAGTAGGACCCTTCCTTTCTCACCTTCCACTAACATAGGGTTTGGGTAGACCACATCTGTGAGGTACTTGACATTTACAAGAGGAAACCTGGAACAAATTCAGTAGAACAACAGTTAGGCACCTATACAAGAACAAGAATAAGACTGAGAAATTTGGAAAAGAAATGGGAAGAATTTTGATACATGATATATATAATTAAATCAGGAATGGTTTCTAACCACTTTCAAAAATACACACGAGAGATTGCCCAAATTGCAAAACTACATTGAGATTAGTTCTTATCCATTAATTGTCTTTAATTCAAGAGCAGCAGGGAATAATATTTTATAGAAGGGCTCCTATATAATATCACTATTAACTTCTATGTCCAATCATGTCATGCTCTTCAGCAATATACATGTTGTCTATTTTAGCTGACGAATGATAATTTATGTAGTTTCAGAACGTAACTTAAAATAATTCATGCTAGCTGTTAACTACAATCCAGGGCTATAAGATCTGCATGCTAAAAAGTCAATTAGCATTTAGCAATAAAGTAAAAAAAAACATATAACACAGCAGTGTTGTGTGCTGTTCATCTCACTGTCATGGGTGAAATAAATTGTCAACTAGAAATAGGCTATATATATGTATTTCAAATTAAAGAAAGAAATTCACATTGTCCATCAAGAAGTTAAAACATAAAAATTAGCACTTGTTAAAATTTGTATCCAATGCAGAAACCATTCAACCCTTTCTGGACTTTTGGGCATCATACGCTCCAAGAAGCACAAAAAGCATCCATAAGAAGATCCATACATTTGTGAACAGTTGCCTAAGGAAGATTTTCAAGATCAAGGTGGGAAGATAAGATCAGGAATGAGGAAATATGGAAAAGAGCAGGGCAGGCGCCCATAAAGGAAGAGCTTGGAAAGCGAAGATGGAGCTAGATTGAGCATACTTTACGGAAATCACCAGGTAGCATCACCAGACAGGCACTGCAGTGGAACCCTCAAGGAACCCGAAAACAAGGAAGGCCAAGGGAAACATGGAGAAAATGTGTGGAGAGGGACAAGGAAGGAACAGGACAAACGTGGTCAGAACTGGCAAAGTTATCCCGAGACAGAAGGAAGTGGAAATCCCCTGTGTGTGGCCTATACCCTGATAAGGGTGAGGGGCAATGATGATGGTGATGATAATCCCTCCAGGCTTGGTGAAGTGCAAGTTTGTCTTTAACCCCGGTCACTGTAGGCCTATTTAATGCATGATAAGTCAAAATACATTGTTTACGACACCTCTACTTTTTCATGTCAATTGACCACCACACCACACAGATCTAGATCTCGTATTATAATATGATAATAAAGATAATCCTTTACAATGGATTATTAAAATTAACGCTGGCGTGGTCTTGACAAATAAATAGACAATTTGTAAGAGCATTCATCAAATTGTATCTAGACTGCCCATTTAGACTCTAGACCTCTAGATCTAGAATCTAGCTCTCGAATAAACTTATCCCCAAAAATATGACATTAAAAAAAATATTAATGAAATCAAACCTGGTAGGCCTATACATAATTCATTGAGTGAAAATTAATTAAATCAAAGTGATTCCATGAGAAAGTCAGGCAGTTGAGTATTAGAATTAGATCTAGCTTCCAATCAGTCACTCAGTTTCATTTTCACTTTACTCAATGCAGATTACAACTCAGTGAACTATTACAACTGATTACTCAATTCTCATCTCATTTATTATGAGGGTTTCATTCATATTTCAGGTTTACCTCACTCAACAATAATAACCTGTAGAAATAACGTGAGCATGTGAAAACCATGTTTAGATCTAGATTTATGATGACACACAAGCAGAATGCAATAATTTTCAAAGAAACAAACTGAAAATCAGTTCTCTCACTCTATTCTCTTATAAAAATGTTGCACCAATCTTACCCGACAGATCAGACTTTTGCAAGAAAGCTCCTGACAGCGCATCAAAAATGGTGACTTTATGATCACCCGATGAAAGTATAATTGTATTTAACGAGGAATTGTATGTTACACTGTTCGTATTGACATCGACTGGCAAACACCCATCTTCGCGGATGGACCACTGTATCCCAGTAGTGTCCGCCATTACTACACAGTGATCAATTCATTCCTGTGTGACGTCACGTCTATAAATTCAGTGCGAGATTTAGTTCCTTCAGCAGTGTTATACTTTATAATCACTGTATTTGCATTAAAATCACTCAAATCTTCTCTTTACCTACGCGATGTGCGAACAATTATGCTCTGAATTCTCAGCTCTAATTTGACAATGATACACTTTCGTTCCACAAGAAAGTCATATGATATAAAAATCGAAACTAGTTGACCGGGTAACGAAACAAACCTTACCTAGATCTATATTTACTTCATTATTCATCATTGCGGAAAAAAGGTGTTATATATAATTCACATACACATGAATATCACACACACACATACACACACACACACACATATATATATATAGAGAGAGAGAGGGGGAGATAGATAGATAGAGAGAGAGAGAGAGAGAGAGAGAGAGAGAGAGAGAGAGAGAGAGACGGACAGACAGACAGACAGACAGACAGAAGGGGTTGGGAGTAGTGATAGACAGAAAAACTGACAGTAGTAGACAGGCATATAGACACTCTGGCCGACAGATAAGAAAAAAAAAGAAAAGGGCAAAATGGAAAGACAAAGAGACAAACATGAAGGAATGAAAAAAAAACGAAAACGAGAGACGGAAATACGATCAAACGGCTACAGATTGGAAACCCGAAAATAGACGTTGTCAAAGTTTTATATTTGCAACTTCCAGCTTACTTTCCAACTTTGTCATTCAACGTGTTTATTCAAAATCCATGCAAATAAAAAATACCAGGGTAACGATTACGTTAAACAGTTTCACATGCATTCACCACTTACTCCCTTAAGGTAAAACACAACAAGGCAGGTAAGACTAAGCACTGCAAGGCACAGACATGCATAGCGACATAAAAAGTTTGAAACTGGACGAAGTAAAGACACATGTGCGTAGATTCCATGGCTTAACCGTAACTAATGCCATTGTAATGGAAGAAACGTCTTCAGTGTTTTGAATTATCTCCGCTCTTGTTTCTGAAACCTGTTGGAAGTGCTTAGGGCGTTGTTGTTGTTGTTGTTGTTGTTGTTGTTGTTGCTGTTGATGTTGTTGTTGTTGTTGTTGTTGTTGTTGTTGTTGTTGTTGTTTTTGTTGTTGTTGTTGTTGTTGTTGTTGTGGCTATTGCAAATCGCTTGGATCTTTATGAGGTGCGTTGATATTCTTATTTTTGCTGTTGCTGTTGTTGCTACTGTCGCTGTTGTTGTTGCTATTGTAATCGCCTGGATCTTTACTAAGTGATGCTGATATTCTTGTTTTAGCTGTCATTGTTGTTGTAGCTGCTGCTGCTGCTCTATCTTGTTATTGATATTGTTATTTGGGGGGTCAGGGTTTTTTTTAAATAAAACTCTTTACATCAGATTTGTCCCAACACTGGAAGACTAGGTGTCTCAAAGGAGCCGTATGGCTTATGTTTAAGAATACATTACACAATGGAACATGATTGCAGATCGAATAACTCACGAAACGGTGTCAGCGTGGCCCCGGAAACGCTGAGTAAATATCCCAAGACAGGGCTATAATTGCACTAGTACACATCTTTGTCGGGACAAGCCCCAAATAGCTTGTCGGGACAAGCCCCAAATAGCTTGTATTTTCTTAGAGTAAAAAGAATGAGTGAAATATTATTCCCTTACTTCAACGATCGTACCTTAGGGATCGTGCAATAAGTGGTTCAGAGGTTGAACTGGCTTATAAGCCAAAAGCTTTTTTTCTCCTTTGCATTCACGTGAGCGAAATGTTATTGAATGTTCTCGTTTCATCGTTGCGACGGTAAATAAGAGCATTGCTGCTGGCAAGATAAATGTGATGTAAGAGTTCGTAACGTAATAACATGGCATCTTTATGATACGGATAAACAAACGTGATCAAAAAATAAGATTATACATTCATGTTGTTTGGATCCTCTCAGTGGGCAAGAAATAGCCCCAACTCCTTATAGCTGATTGATAGCTCGCTATGATTCCGAAAAAAGCATAGACGAGGAAGAGGCAGACTAGACTGTTTCAATACTCAAAGTTAGAACTCAAAGAACAAATATATACGTTTTTTACTACATTTAAATAACGTTCTTTGGGAACTTCCACTTTTCTCCACTCTCACGAATAAATACATTCTTTAATACTACTAACACGAATACAATTCTCAATAAGATGATGCCATAATCACCATCCATTCTGCTTCATGTTATTGAAACCAGAGTGAATTAAATTATTTTGACTTTATTGACCTGGAAGGGCCTTTGCATTCTAAAACACAAGTTCACAATTGTTCTGTAAGAAGAAATGGATATTGTCGCTTTACGAGATTGATGATGATGATGATGATGATGATGATGATGATGATGATGATGATGATGATGATGATGATGATGATGATGATGATGATTTTCAAAGAATTCCATTCAACTGCCTAAGATGAAAACATATTTCAAAAATAAACTTAAAATGAAAGGATAGAAAGAAAAACGACAAGATAAAATAATAACAAGATACTTAGAAGAGAGTCAAGAAAGAATGCAGGCGGATGTGCCGCTACTGATTATGCTCTTCACATTTTTTCTGAACTTTCACGTTTTGGTGCGGCCGCTGCTGCTAACACTATTACATACATAGTCCCCTCCTTCTTTTGTGCTGTCACAACCTTTGTGGGTCTGGTTCATTGCTTCTGACCGAGTTCCACCCAGCTGTAGAGTACATACTGACACAGACCTACATCTGACAGAACCGAACGCTGGAACAATAATTATCGAGCATCCATCGAAGGGGGTGATTGGTACACCGCGATTAGCCTGCTTTCCTTTGAAGGGGAAGAACGTTCAAACCTAGGTGTTCAATGAAGCAAATAGAAATAATGTCGATTTTAGGGGACACAATGTCGAAGGAAAGAAATACGAGCTTGGAAAAGTAGGGTAGGCGGTTAGTTATGTCGGTCAAGTTTTATAGTTTGTTTTTTTTATTTCTACACTGTTGTAATATCTCAATCCCAAAAGGGCATTATGCAGTTTTCTTTCTCTCTAAGGGGGGTGGCGATGTTTGTTTTGTTTTATTTTTGGTTAGTATTGTAGGTTCACAATTACAACCATGTTTTCGTTCGTAAATTCCCACGCGGCACACGGCCCTGTTTGTAACGAATGCCCCTCGTACACACAGTATT
>JBDFRD010335676.1:0-10238 GCA_039654405.1 Bullina lineata | reverse complement strand
TTGCTACCGTATTTCACACGATAAATGTTCTTTTTTTTATCATTTTTTGAAAATGCCACCTATTATTTTGACTGGTCGTTAACTTTTTGTGAAGACTGTATATGAAGAGGGTCCCACTGTAACTGACCAGGTCATCAATGAGGGCCTCCTTATGTTTCCTCTTTGCAGCCTTCTCTTTCTTGGCATCGTCAGCCAGCGCCATCCTCCTGATGCTGGCCTCGTGCTGCTCCTGCTCTATGAGGGCATCCAGAAACTCTTCCTCTTTGCTCTGAGACAGAGAGATGGAAGTGTGAAAGCATTCTTAGAGGTCAGCATTACTTCTGTACACAAAGCTTTAAGGTCCATCTTACCTTGGATGTAGTGAGGTGGCCGAGTGGTTAGTTGTGTTTGCTTCTTTGCATTTTTCAGCTTCCCTGCAGCTTTCATGTATTTTTTTTTGCATTTGCCATACCTACTCTGTGTCTGGTCCAACTTAAAATTAATTGATGCCGCTTTTCTTCCCTCACTTTCTGGTTAAAACTTTTCCTTTTGTATGGAAATTGTAAAATACGTTTTCAAAATGTTCAATCTTTGCAGCAGATCATGTTCTTCGAAATTGATCCCTGAATTAGATTTGGGTTTATTGAAGAAACAGTGGCGCGGTGGCCAAATGGTTAAATCATTGGAATCCTAATCCAAGGGTCCTGGGTTCAAATCCGGGAGGTGACCATGTTGTGTCCTTGGGAAAAACACTTCTCACCATTTTTTCTCTCCCCACCCAGGTGTGAATTGGGTACTGGCATATTCTGCTGGAGAAGTAAGCCTATGACAGACTAGTGTCCTGTCTAGGAAATGATGTAAAAATCATCTATTCCGCTACATGCTACCAAATCCGGGATAAGTTCCTGCTCTGTGGGCGTTATAGGCCTTAAAGGAACTTTACTTTTTTTTACTCTTATTCCCTTTGGGTAAACTAGCTGTTGAATGTGTGACTGAGGTACCAGTTAAGCCGGCTTTGCAATATATATAATAGTGACTGTTACGGCCGTTGCTATACAAATCTAGGATTGACATATTAGGGGCAATGATACTAAGTATTTTTTGTTTTTATTTATTTATTTTTTTTATATCTTTTGAATTGAATCTATGGCTTCCTTCCTTTCTCAAAACTTTGTTTGCAGTTCTGTACTTTTACTTCTGTGGGAGTTTGATTTCATTGTGTTTTTGCTCATGTCTCAGTGTTTTATAATCACCAGTTCCGCTGTATGGACCTCATGGTCTTGAAGGAACTTTACTTACTTTTACTTTACGGTGTTTTATCCAAGCTAAGTGACCATTTTCATAACCTGCCTGATCTTTTGAAATAGCCACGTTCTGCAATTAATTGTGGAGAGCCAAAAAGAGTAGAAAAATTATTTTTACAAATCTCTCAGGTTCATCAAAGTCTCCTCGGCACAGCCCGTCCCAAGTCTCACTAGTGGGTGATGAAACCAGTGGTGCCAGCGCTAGCTTGAAGGAGAAGTCCCCTTTCATGGATCAACTCACTCCTAACCTTTATGGTAGGTAGCCATAATATGTCAGATAAACTGAAGTCATTCTGGGGTGTCCTTCCAATTTATTGATTTTATTTAATTTTAACAAACATAAAACAATAAAGTTGCCTTGTCTGACCTCACACTCTCACGCTAATATTATATTTCCCATAATCTTCACATTCATATCCATTTATAACTGAATCATCAAAATAAAAGAATCGGTGCACGGGAAATAAACGTCCACAGAATTAAGCAATGGCAACTGTACTAAGAGAGTGCATGGGTAAGAACTCTATGAGCTCTTCCTGCTAGACGAAATAGTCCAGACACCTCAGATGACAATAATATCTATGGGAGTTTTTGTTTTTTTCATTTTTTTCGGCCAAATCAGCGACAACCAGATCGTGTGATATTTGCTTGTATCATAAACAGTTTATTATGGGTTGTTGTTTTTTTTCTGTAATATGAAATTAGGTTCTATGGAATATGAACTCTGGATATCTTAATTGTAGAGCAGAGCATGCTACCACTGAACCACCACGCTTCAGCTACTAAAAGAAAAAAAAGGGAGAGAAAAAAATTTAGTGTATTTAGTGTTTGAATTAGTTCTGGTACTGAATCGTTCACAATTTCAATTATATGCTATTTTCCTTGTCATCATGAAAATAAAATAAATTTCCAGGTCTGTCAGACTGGAGTGAGGAAGCCATCCTGGCTCAGGTGATTGCCCGTTCCCAACAGGAGTACCTGGAGGCCTTGAAGAAACAGCGCTCCTCCCCCTCCCCGTCAACGTCGGGCGTAGGCAACAGCTCTAGCACCACTTCTTCCAACAACTCCACAGCGTTCCTAGACCCCTCCACCAGCGGCCCCTCCACCTCTCACCACGGAGGCGCCCACAGCTAACCCTGGCTGGGGCATTAGTGACTAGGGGAGTAATAATTCGTTAATGGTCGTATTCTTCTTTGATACAAGCTTCTCAGTAATAAAACGAAAGGTTGACAAAAAATGTTACAGATGGGGAATGGCCTGAACAAAGAATGGAAGATGTAGTACAGTCCTGGTTAAGATGCGCCCGTGAAAGCAATTGTTAGTTGTTTATATTTTTTTATTAACCAAGGAAACAATGTAAAGTAAATAGGGCTTGAGTTTTCGGGTTTTCCTCGGCCAGCAGTGACTTCCAGACTATAGTGATGCACTGACATTTAATATCAGGGAGTTATTGCTAAAGAAGGGGAGATGATAACGATGAAGGTAAAGGGCTATTCAGTTAAAATGGCACAGGTTGTCAGTCGATACCCAAATGTCATCACTTGAATAATTCCAAACCGATAAGTGACTTTTTTTTTTTAAATATTGGTTTTTAAAGTTTTTGAGTGTGAGTGCGATGAGGAGCTGATGTCCACTATTTTATTATTTAGTTATAACATCAGCGTTGTAATTGTTCACATTGTTTTGGGGTATTATTATTTTTTTTTTTTTATTTATCTGAATTTGTGATATACCTCTCTAGCTGTGCAATTATTTTAGTTGATGCATAAACAAAAAGTGGTCCAAAGATAGACAGTTGTGTTGCAGAAACTGGATAAAGTCGTGGCATTTATACTGTCTTGTCTTGAATCACTTAGAGCATATTTCATGAAGATATGGATCTTCCAAGGCATCTCCTGTATACTGATTCAGGTGATTTGCCTGGAATGTGGGAGCCAATCTCGATTCACATTATGCACAGAGTACACCAATAAGTGGTAGTGATTTTTTGATTTTGTATGAAATTAATGTTGAATTCTAATGGGGCCCCTCTTCCTTCTCCTCCTCCTCCTCTTCCTCCTCCTTTTCTTTCCAACCTCTTTTATGCAAACCTTATGGGGAAAGAGACCTTGTGAATTCTGCCGTCTGGCTGCTTACCTCCTCTTTAACCCTTTAACTGCCAAATTCACTGATTGACGAAAAGCAATGCCAACAACGATGGTATTACTTCGCTGGATCCTCATTTCAGTCTTTAATATTAAGTAACATACTACCCATCTTTTTTCAACACTAAAATAAACAAAAAACTCTGAAGTAGTTTTGTTTTGATCAAGATCTCGTCAACGTGGTCAGAACTGGCAAAATTATCCTAGGACAGAATAAAGTGGAAATCCCTTGTGTGTGGCCTATATCCTGATAAGAGTGAGGGGCAATGATGATGATGATGATGATGAAGTTCTCGTCACGGTGTCATGTTAAAACAAGAGATTTTTTGGTATGATTCAGCGACAGTTAACTGGCAGTTAAAGGGTTCACAGCTTTCCAGGAGTTTTCCTAAAGTCCAGTGCAGAGTTGCAGTTCTTTGTGGCAAACCTTATTGTGACTGTGCGAGTCAAAAGAGCTGGTTTTACATCATTCTTTAAAATTACTTCATCCCAATGTCTGTGTGACAGAAGCCTCGTTTTTTTTAAGCCATTTTTTTTCCTTTACATTCATTATTAGACGCAAAGAGCGGTCGAACCTGTGTCATGCTGCTTTGGTTAAGCTCTGTTTTAGTTCCAATTTTTTTTCTCTCTTTGTTCAATATGTATGCATAGACTCTTTTGTTTGTTTCAAGCAGTGAATCTGCTGAAGGAATGTTTGTAAATAAGATGTGATGCCGAAAAAGCTGCTCTCCTTTTTGTTTGGGAGTAGGTGTTTTATATGTATGTGTGGGGGAAAAAAAGGAGGGGGGGTATGGGTGTGGGGGCGGGGAGCTAAGAAAAGGCTGTCGGTGGTGTATTCCTTCATTGGAGCAGCCAACCACTCATCGCTAGGGTTTTAAGTAAGGAACTCTCTATTTTTTTTAAACAAAATATTTCTTTGTGTTTAGGATAATGAAATGCTGTCAACTTAAGAGCAGTAGATCTATGGGTTTTTGTTATTTTAGTGCCTACAGTTGTCATGAGGGTAATTTTTTTTTTTTTTTTTTTTTTCCATTTTTTGTAGTTTTTCTTTTAGGAAGTCTTGGTCTGTAATGCAGATCCCTTGTGGTGGTCAATAACCACCTTTACAAATACGATTTCATTGTTTTAATATAATATGAGATCTTTTTTTTTTAAGTAAATTTTATGGAAGAAGGACAATGTTGATTCATTTTTTGTTTTTTATTTTCATTGAAGAATGAGTTTGAGCAGAGACATGCAAAGCAAAAATGAAAAAGAGAAGGATAATGAACTAATGAAACATACGCACTAAAAACGTAAAGGAGTTTTTACACTCTGCTCCCGGTGCACAATGAATTGAGCCAACACATCTGACACCTACACAGTAGTGAGTGCCATTGTACATCTGCTTTGTGTGAAAATAGTTAGAAAAAAGACTAGCCTGATCTGAAGCTCATGGTTTTAACATGTATGCCAACAAGATTCTGTAGCTGTGTTCCTGTTGCCTAGGTGTGCAGGGAACCATTGTTATAGGAAGAACTGGGGAAGGTGTGTTAGTTATCTTTGGTGAGAATGAGAATCTTTAAATTTATATTATGTGTTTCTGTTCTAATTCATTCAAGTAATGGCTCTGATTCGCTGCTCCTTTCTCTTTAAAAAAAACTAATACCTGTTTTGTCTGCAGTCTAAATAAAGCAAATAGTAGCTAATGACTTTCAAAAACTTTTCTTGTTTTTCTTTTGTGTAATTGTTCTGCTAAAGTATTGCTCTTTTCGTCTTTCTTAGAAACAACGCTTAACCCAGAGGTGCTGTTCCTCTCTCAATCTTTCTAGTTTTATTCCAAAGGAAAGACAAGGCCAATACGTTTGGAACTTGTCTGACCTGCAGATTGAGAGTGAGACGTTCATGGGTAGAATTACTTTTTTTTTTTTTTTTAATTTAGAAATTTTGACTGGACGACGGCACTTGCTTGCTCGCGTACGACTTTAGACTGTCAAGGGATCTGTAACGTGCGTAACGTATACACATGATCTCCGATTTTATAACTCATCTCCAATAGAGCTCAACATTCAGACTCCGCACTACCCAGTTGGAGCCAGGGGTGAATAAAGATCAACAAATTCGCAGAAAAAAAAATCGTGCTTGTACAGTCCAAAAGTTACTTGCAGCTCTGAAACCAGGTCATAAGGAAGATTTGTCATAAATACCCAACTTCATTTCAATTTCTTTTTCTAATTAAAAAATCTCAAAAGTACAAGAAGTAATGTTCATTTACGAAACTTAGATCACGAGGGCTAAAGTAAATGCGTAGAGAAATGCCGTAGACATGTTAGGCCCCTTTGGTAAAACTGCAGTGGATGCAAAGTATAATCATAGTTGAAGCAAGGCAACAGCCAACTAATTGAAACAAATCAATTTAATGTGAAATAATTATTGCCAGGCTGCATTAAAAGATTTAGTGTACCAAACAGAAACACAAATGAAGCATACATGTATTATGTAAAGCACTCTAAAGCATCCACTAAAACGAAACTTGTCTTCTGGGTAAAACTAGTTACTGTTAAGTTCTTCCGTTTGTTTGTATTGCCATTTGTTGACAATAATCAGTTGGTTTTAGTGAAAGTTCTTTGTGTGTGTAGATTCTAGAGTTTATGAGCTCAGCTTGAGTTGACATAGTGAATGTAGAACAAATTTATGTACACATGTAAAATAATTTCCATCTTTTAATTTTAGTTCTCCACCGCTTTTACCGTATTGGCTTCTTGAAAAAGTTGTGAGATGTACAATTTTGATTGTAAGTCCAGTGAGCAAAGGTAGAGAGAATGTTGGTCACCTCCTACAGATTGGTTCCAGTGGTTGAGACAGAAAAAAACCCAACTGATTAAGTCAACATACAGTACAATGTATATCAGTCATAAACTATGCAGGTTATAGTTACTTACTTACATACTTAGACCCGACGCACCAGTTGTTGCATAGGCCATGAACGACACCTCGCCATCACACTCAGGGCTGGGCTGTTCTAGCTATCTCTCTCCAGTTGGTCCCCAGCCTCTTTAATTCTTCTCCCGTGTCTCAGGCTATAGTTATTTAGGATCTGATTATAATACGTACCTGAAGCCATATGGATCTGAGAGGAAAGGTGATGGCTGAAGCAGCGTTTCTGTGCTATTATTTATTGCTTTGCTTGAATAAACGGATGCTCTTCAGTGAATGCTGGGTACAGTTGATGACAATGAATGAACGAATGGGATCTGACAGTTTACCCTGTGTATGTGTAAACACTGCATTGTTTTTCTTTGACTTGTTCTCTTGAATTCTATTGTCTTTAGTTTGTGATTGCCATATTTCGTCTTCCATTAATTTCTGCCATGCTGGCTCAAGATCCAAGAGGATTTTGGGTTCAAAACCCAGTGAGGCTCAGTTTTATTCTTAAAATGATTTTTTGTCATCTTGTGTTCTAGCCACGACCTCTGTTTGTTGTGTCTGAAAATGGTACATGTGTAATTGTTGAAGGCGTATAACTCAAGCATAAATTCTCTGTTACCGTAAGAAGACGACCTGTTTTTGTTGTCTCTGAAAATGGTAATTGTGGAAGGCGTAGACCTCAAGGATAATTTTGTTCCTGTGACCATGAGAACATTAGGGTCTCATCCTTTGATTACTGATTTAAAGCATTCCACAACAGCAAGAGGAAACAAAAATGAAAATGCGTGGCTTGCAAACCTAGAAACACATACCGGTTGGCCTATTTGTAACTGAAATTCTTTTTTTGAAATATACACGTTCTCTAATTATCCTCTAAATTGTTTAGCAAAGACCTCGAAGAAACTGTTGTATATTATCGAAAGGGAGTATCGGCTCGATGAACAGTGTACAGATGCAGTTTCTAGTGGATGCCCATCTCTCAACCTCTACTGGTTTCCATTGCGCAGGCACGGTGTAGAGTTTGTAAATGAGTCTTCAATCTAGGGGTACGCTCACAGCTTAAGGGATCCTTAACAATCACTTTTTTGTTGCTTACTTTCGGTTTCTGTTTCATGTACTTTATCATTTTTTGTGAACTCGTATTCTGTTACTAGATTTCCACCTTTAGTTAAAATAAACTCAAGACTTGAGCATAGCCTCTGTTACTCAAATTTCATTGGCTGTTGTGTCCAGAATACAAGTTTGAACTCTGAAAATTACCTCAGAATCATGTCTCTAAAGTGTGACTTACTTAGTCCTCTTCGCCCCTTGAGAAGCAAAGGGCCTCAACAGTATCCCTCCACTTTCTTCTGTTCCTGGCACGGGCCTTTGTCTCCTCCCAGGTCAGACCAGAAACTTTCAGCTTGCACTGTAAGCTTCTTCTCCAGGTCTGCTAGGGACGCCCTCTCTTCCTCTTGCCCTGCGGGTTCCACTCGAGCGCCTGCCTGGTGATGTTCCTTCGGTGTATGGCCATTGGTTGGTGTTTTGCCCTCTTCCATGGGTCAGAGTTTGGCACTCTGTGTGCTCGATAAAGTATAGACTTGTTGACATGGGGCTACCTCCAAGCTGGAAATGCTGGTCTGAATTTCAGGATCACTGTTTGAGAACAGGACTAAGCCCTGGACATGAGCCATTTGTATAAATTCCACAAACTGTCTGAAACCAATTCTGCTGGTCAAATTGGTGGTTTCTTCATCTTCAGGTGTTTCACGATTCCTTCAGTCTAATGACTTGATCTCCACAAGCTCATACACACCAGCACGGATTCCTCGAACAGACGTATTGCACACACAACTTTTAATGTCCCATTTTTCGCTTTATTATCATTTGTCCTCGTTATTCCTCAAACTTTTTTGCTTGTCCCATTGAGCTCGAGGAATCTGTTTTGGAGTGTATTCTTTAGTCAAGTGAAATGTCATTATAAATATGCATGTTTATGATTACATGTAGATATATAATTATATTGAAATTGCTATGTTCAATCAAAAGAGTTTGGATTAGAAAATCAACAAGTTGATGCAGTTTGTTTCACAACACATAGCTGTGTTTCCTGATCAGTGTAGCAAAAAAAAATTAGTTATTATAAAAATAAAAAAATATAAGTATGCATCTACTAATTTGAGCAGAGTTTCAAGTTGATGAGTGATGATTTCTTTTTCTGTCAGTAATGAAAGAATGATTATTTTGTGCATATTTTGTGCTTATAATGCATTCATTTATGTGTAGACTTAATTTGGTGGCCTTTTATTTTATTTAGTTAATACGTCTTTAATATTTTCTTTGTAACTGCAGTGAGTCTCGAAACTGAACTAATTGTTTTCATAATGATTGTGGGATTGGTGTAATGAAAGTAAAAAGTTACAGAGGTGAAACCGAATTTTAATAAGAAAGCGCTGAAACTAATGACACTATGCTTGCCATTTTACACTCTGAATGGTATATATTATGCAGTCAAACAAATGTGGTTATGTTTTGCATCAATGTGGAATTGAAAAAGTATGCCATTATTTTAACACCAGAATTTTAAAGGTGTGATCTTAGCTTTGCTTTATGCTTTATAAAAATATTATCGGCATGTCACTTTTTTCATTCACACATTGTAGTTGTTATGTTTTCAAGAGAGAGAGAGAAAGAGATATTCATGAATAACTCCTAGATTTGATGAAATGGTTGGGTGACCGTGCATAGAGAACACACATGTATGACGTAATTTCTCCCATTGCCTGTCAAAGGACCAGGTAGCCTACGCCAATTCATCATTATCTTCAAGTCTGTTCGAGACTGTTCTAACACGATGTAAAAGGATGCACAGATAATGTCCCAAGGAGCAAGACTTTTTTTTTGGTCCAGCCAACGCAAACCGCTGGTACAAAGGACAGGAGTGAATCGAAGACCAGACAAGAGGCTGATACATACAGGTAATACGTATCAAGCCATTTCTTTTGTTCAAAGCCTTGCGAGGCACCAAGCACACCTTGACAGGTGCAAAACACTCATTACAACTTGTACCGTGCATGCAGCGCAAACTTTGCCCCTAAAAGCAAACTGTTAAGGGTACCGTTCCGAATCAAACATAACCTGAAACCTAAGAGCCATTACTGATGGTTTTGACTGGCTGTTTGCTTTGACAGAGCTTGTACTTTTAGAAGTAGGGATAGAAGTAAAACAGGATGTAATACAATGGTTTCACTGAGGTGTATTCGACAGTTCAGTTGAAGAGTGTGAACTAAAACAGCTTTTCACTCAAACGCAAAAGAAACGTCACGCTAAAAGTAAAACGGAAAAAGAAAACCGGGACGGATTAAAAAAAAAAAATCATCCACTCAATTAAGTTAAACCTGCTACTTTAATTAAATAATTTTTAAAAATCCACCATCATCCACTCAATTAAGTTAAACCTGCTACTTTAATTAAATGATTTTTAAAAATCCACCATCATCCACTCAATTAAGTTAAACCTGCTACTTTAATTAAATAATTTTAAAAAAACCAACCATCTCCTACATCCCTAGATCTATATTCGCCTGTAAGAGTTTCAGGGAAGCTTGCACCGTATACCTCCATTCACCAGTGAGGTCTGTGAATGGATGGAGCCCGGAGTCGAAGATGGCGAGTGGAAAGTTGGAGTGAAGTCTCCCGTGCCGGAGACACCGATAAGCACCTGTTTTTCAGGCAGGCACGGGCTTTTACTGCTGTGAGTACACGCGCTACTCACACCCTGCCGTACTAAATGTCGGTAGGTAGCGAGGATGAGAGACAAGATACAGAGAGGATATTACAGAGAGAGGAGGTGAAGAAGGAGACAAAACAGATAGAGACGCACGCTGAGATAAACCGACAAAGACAGACAGCTAGGTACTAGCTA
>JBDFRD010335565.1:0-10238 GCA_039654405.1 Bullina lineata | reverse complement strand
AATTGCTTTTGAGACATGTTTATTTATTCACTTTACTTTCTTTTTATAACATTTGCAGTGCTATATGGTGAAAGTATATTAATGAAACGATAGACTTCTTTCACACAGTATCGATATCAGCACGTTTTGAGAATGAGCCATATGATATAGATCCAATCTAGTGGTTAGGGAATTAGGGCTACACTTCACATGACACCAATGGCTACTTGGAATTATAACTTAGTATTTGTTAAGGTTTTTTTCTTTTCTATTTATTCCACAGATGGTTGCTATTGAATCATTTTGGAAAGACTCGGCAGTAGTGCTGATTTTTTTAAGACGATTTGGATGACAGTTTTGTCGACTGTCATCCCAGCAGCTCAGCCAGTTGAAACCTCGGCTTGATGCCAACAATGTGAAATTTGTGGGCATTGGCCTTGAGGAACTGGGGGTTGAAGAGTTTGTGGAGGGACAGTTTTTCAGTGGAGGTAATTTGAGATTTTGTGAATAATAGTTTGAGAATATTACATTTCTGTGCTTTTTAACATCATGGTTCATGTTCTGACATTAAGATGTTTGAGGATATAAAATCAAGACATTCAAAAGACTTTGAAATACCTATTGTGATACAAAATGTTATAAAAATCCTAGATTAGATGAAAACAGATGAAATACATCCCCCTTGCCTTTTCTTGGACTAATTATAGATTCTAGTTGTTTTATGGGGAGATGGGAAACTGAGTTTGAGCTTTTTACTGGTAGCATCATGACATTTTGTTTGCAGTTTGGATAGAGAGTATGTGACAGGAATATCATCCTCTATCTATCATTATAATTTTGTTGTGACAGTTGTAACATATTGTCTTTTAAAATTGAATTGCTAATTGTGAATGTCTGTGAATGTAATTATGATTATGGGGATCTGAATCTTGCATGTATATATATATACCCAATAATCAAGGACACGATCGAGTGATGCAAAATAATAATGAAATTGATCTGTTTCATGATGTTGACATCTCTTTTTTTTTTTCAGATTTGTACATAGATTTGAAGAAGGAATGTTACCAAGGGCTTGGATTCCGAAGGTAATCACAGAACAAAATACATTTCATAAGTTCATAATGCAAGTTGTGTCATTGCTCTAGAGTGACAGATGACTGCAATATAATACCTTTTATTCGAGGTTTGATATTAGTTAAATATACATCAGTGCATTTTACTTTTTCCTTGCCTGTCTTTTTTTATGTCACCTAGTCAATTTGGGTAATTTTTTTTCTGTCTTTCTGTCTGCCTATTTCTCTCACTCTCTCTCTCCCTGTGCTGCTTTTTAAAAAAAATGAATAATGGATTGAGGTGATAAAATAAATTTTGAAATTCACCATTTTTTTGTTGATGTCTACAGCTTTAATAATTGTTTAGCAAATTGTTTAATTTATTTTGCAGGTTAAATTTGTTCAACATGCTTCCTGCGGTATTTGGCAAGAAAAGTAGAGATGCAATGTCAGAGGTAATTGATTTACTAATATTTCCACATTCTAATAAAAATGCAGCACTAGTGTTTACCAATTTTAGAATGTGTCAGAAGAGATGGTGTTGATAGTAAGATCTCTAAGTGTGGTAGTTATGAGAGGGTACCTCAACAGTTTGTCTGACTTCGAGCCTCTTAAACAGGGTTCATACCGGACCTTGAAAACCTGGAAAAACCTTCATTTTTCAAGGCCTTGAAAACCCTTGAAAACAATTTAACACCCTTAAAAAATAGTAACCTTGAAAGTCCTTGAAGATTAAGAGCTGGACTTCCCTCCCTATTGTAAAAACCCCTAAAAAAAACACTTATAAACAAGGACAACAGAAATGCCTGTACCGTAGTCTTAGTTCGACCGCAGCGGCATCTACGGTCATTGTTGGTCAATTTTTGGAGGTTTTTACGGGCATCTTAGATTCACGGACATGCGCCGTAATTTATTTCACACAATATTATAACATCTTAATGATCCTCACTTGTAGCCTTGAAAACTAAACTCTTAACCTGGAAAAACTTGGAAAAAACCTCGATTTTCATATGGAAATTGGCTGTGAACCCTGCTTAGAATAAATCAAGGTCTGAGTTTGGTAAACACTGCCACCATCATGTAGAAAAATGGGGGTAGCACAAGGGCTCAAGGGAAAGCTGTCAAGATTTGTGAGAAAAACTTGCCTGCATATTATTCTAATTTATCACAATGCTATTCAATATACATGACAGTATTGCCTGCAAAGTATGAAATCTGTTTCTGTGTGTAATTATCTTTCTTACACTATATCAGGGCAAGAAGAAAAACCTTGGCGGGAATTTTGCAGGGGATGGTTGGCAAAATGGTGGAGCCCTAGTTGTAGACAAAGGTAAGTTTAACCCTGGGTCAAACACTTAAACTATTCAATAAATCCATGATATCTTTTATACCGTCATCATCCACTTATATTCTTTTTGATGTCGAGATAGTATTTACTGCAACAACAAATTTAAAATCCTCCCTGGAAATCAGTGGATGGATTTCATTTACGACTGGTGAGAAGCAGTTAGTTGTGAAATTAAAAAAACCCAACTCTGTTAACAAGATAATAATATAACAACCGGTAGTGAGTCAGTAAAAACTTTTTTGAAGTCACTAGGTGAGTTAGAGGTGAATAACAGTTTACACTTGTGCAAAGAGTGGACCTGTAAAGTTTTGATTTGTCCTTAACAGAAAACATGCAGATTTATTTAGAATATTTAGATATTCAGCATAGAAACATGCAGCTGAAGATTTTGTCTCTAATTTATATTGGTAGAGTTGATCAATTGAATGTTCTGTTTTTTAGAAGTTGCGGTGTTGTCTGAAACTGTGAGAGCTTCATACGTGTTTATACAAGGATACAGTTTACATCTTGTCTGGCGTTAAATGTACTGGGAATTATGTACCGTACAGTTCTTTGTGGAAGTAGATTTAATGAATATTGTGAGCCTTATGCCTACCTGTTCACCTAAGAAGGGGGAAGATATTTTTTTATTGTAAATTAATCTTTTCCTCCCGCCCCTTTTAAAACAGACCGAGTGGTCTCAGGTTCTTGCAAAGGGTATAAAATGGGAAAGAAGGAAATTGACTTGTCCTCAAGTTTGGCACAGAATCAATGCTGACTCGAAGGTTCAAAACTGGTGACACCGTGGAATCATTCCTCAATGTATTTAATAAATATGCTGCATCTTTATATTTAATACGATCCTTTCAATCTTTTCAGAAGGAAAAGCTCTACTCAGATTCAAACAGGAGACCCCAGCAGAACACGTTGATCCGAATGAAGTTCTTAAAGCTTTAGGTATTGAGGGATCAGTCGAGACGGCCAGCCCTAAAGAGGTTGAATGTAATGCAGAAGCATGTGCTATGCCTGAAAAAGACTAGAATAACATCATTTTGTATGGTGCTCTTGATAGTTTGTGATAGACGGATGCAGTTCTTTATATATTTTTTTTTTTGGAACATTTTTGTATATGATGGAGAGGAATATTGCAATACGGGTAGAAAAAGATTTCTTTGGCCTTATTATAAATTCTTCTTTATATTCTATCAAAACTCAGAAGAAGCAAGACTGAAATACAAATTCTTGTATGTTTTTTTTTATCTATTCTAGATAATGCTAAATCGTAATGTTTAGCTCTAGTTCTCATATTTTGATATCCTGGATCTCTTTGATATTAAACCTTGACATTCCATTTTGATTGACAAAATTAGAGTTGAGATATTCAAGTAACCTCATGTCAGTTGCATTTATCCATTTTGATTTTTCTACACATTTTCAGATAGTCATATTCATTCATGTTAGCATTATGTCTGTTTTGTCCTTGTTAAATTTTTTACTATTAGCATACCAAATATTGATAATATGGTGTCATAATAATTTATTTCTCTTAAGATTCTGTCATTCATTCAACAGTTTTCTATAGAATGCAACACTGCTCTTTATTTAAATTCTTTGCATCTCTTTTGAATATTCAGTGATGTTGGGTTAATGATGACGGTTCCTTAAATCTGTCCTACAGATAGGAACTGTTTGATATAGTTGCATAATCAACTTTCACCATTGACTGAATTTTCCTTTGAGTTTAAGAGTTTGGAAGAGCAGTGGTTGCCCGTAAGTGTTCAGTGTTTAGAATTTGATATTATTATATTTCAAAGCTATTTGCGATTTATGATTCATGAGACATTGTATTTGAATTGTACAATCTCGGACTTTAATTTAAGAATATTTTATATTTTTTGTCATTAAAAAAAGTTTTAAAAATATCCATTGCTATTCACCATTTTGTTATTGTTCGTCTTTGTCTTGTTGTCTTTATTGTTTTATTCTGCACTGAATGGTTTTCTGATCTTGATGTATAATATCGGCTAAGAGTTTTCTTAAGTTCTCCATTCTAGGGCATTTAGTCCTGTGTTCACTCTGTGAAGGAGTCATGTCTTTATAATTCTGTGAGAATGTTTTGTACATTTTTTTGTGGGTCCATTGGCCAGAAAACAGTCCCAGGTACAAGGCATTTAGCAGACAATCTGTAATTGGTAATTAAAAAAAAAATGCCCTTACTAATTGTCCGAAGTATCTATTTTAACATTCCAGTCAATGCATTTTACACACGTGTAAGTTGGGTAGTCGTCTCTTATATTAAAATCAATATAATAATTGTCAGTTCCATCATCTAAGGCAAAAATTAAAAATTGTTATATTTATTAAACCTTTATCACAATTAAGGTGAGGTTGAAGATTGGCTTCACCTCCTTATTTGTTTTGCTGATCGAAGATTGAGGAAAGTGGACTCGACCTGAGTAGATGTGGCGTTGATTTTTTTTTTTTTTTTTGCATGAAAATATTTTAATTTCTCAAACAACTTAAAAAGGTAAACAGGAAACTGGTACATGTATTGTTACTTATTGTCTTTTATTTTCAGTAAATAGACAGGAGTTTGTAGGGTACTGTTAAAGCTGGAAACATGACAGCATTTTAAAGAAAAATGTAAAAAAAAAACAAAAAAAAACATTGTCTTATAAGCAAATAAAAAAAAATGTACATAAGCTACATAAACTGAAGCATTTTTCTTTCAACGAATTGACAAAAAAATTGCAATATTGACTAAGGTATGGGACATTTTAATAATTACTGGCCCTCTCATTTCTCCGAGTACAAGTTTAAAAAAGGTTGATTGATTTGAGATCATTATAATCTATAAGGGACTAAAAAAAATTAACTCATAGCTTTAGGGTTTGGGTTACTGGTTAGTAGTATTAGAAAAATACTAATGAAAACCAATCAGTTAGATAATAAAATATCTTTAAAGCATTCTTCGCTAATTATAATAACTTATATAATAATCTTAATGGCCAAGAGGATTAAAGCCAAGTGCAGAATGAAACTGCTGCTGTAATGGCACTCTCTGAATGTACAATTCAATTAATAATTTGAACAATTTGTCTGTTCTTGTTCAAGCCTGCAATGGCTTTGAGAACATAAAAGATAATCCATATTAGAGTACAGATAATGTGTTTGATAAAACATAAGTAATGAAAAGATAATCAGCTTTTTAACTGGCTACTCTTTTCATGGGTCTCTCTACATGAGACGAGGCAGTTTATCTTCTGTATAAAAATCATGCTAAGAAACAAATTTTTTGTCAACTTTAAGGTAAGCCTATTTTGTCATTGAAGATACGACTATAACCTAAGTAGAAAGTTAAGAAGGGAAAAAGAAATAAAAAGTAAATTACCGCATTTCTGGAGACATAACTTTGATCATTTGCAGTGCGTATTCATAACTGCAGATGGAAAAAAAAAAGATGTTGGAGTGGAGGAATGCAGCCATGTGTATACATTTACAAGGTGTGGAAAAATAAAGAAACCCTGGTCTCGTGCCTTAGACTGAACTGAAAAACTGAAATGTTTCAAGACTTCAAAAACATTTGAATATAATAAAATCTGTTGGTGCTGTGGTTTGCCAGAAAAAAAGTAAGTAAAGTTCTTTGAAGGCCTATGACATAACACGGTCACCTCCCAGATTCGAACCATGAACCCTTAAATTAGGAGCCCAACGCTCTAACCATTTGGCCACCGCGCCACCACAATTGCCAGAAAAAAGAGATGCTCATTCTCTGTGGGATGAGCTGAGACTGACATAAGGTCATGGATCTCATGGCTACTAAGGAAAAGATGTGGGAACCAAGGAAAATACATGTAGTAGATGGTCAAAGAGCTGGATTTCAAACATATCTATGTAGGATTTGGCTATCCTGTCTTGAAAACATTGCAATTCATTGAAATAAATTACAAAGAAAAAGATGGTGTAATGAATCCATCCAACTCAGTCAAAATATGAAGACTTTTCTGAAAGACTTAGATATATTATAATTATAATATCTTCTTCCAACCCCCGTCCCTTTTCCAGGCATGGATTAAAATGCGTTCTAAATTTGTGAGAAACCACTTAACATTTTCAAAATACAGCATTTAAAGATTTTTAGTGACTTGCTTGCTACAGGAAACTGAAGGGAAAGGCGTTTCCAAAGATACTGCTAACGCATAGTCTGTTACTTGTTACTGTGAGGTATGAGAGACCAAAAGAACTGACAGATTCATCTCTACACACTCGCTATAGTCGGTTGTCAAACAATGTATAGCTAAGAAAACTGGTACAACTGTGTCCATATGAAAAGAGGCCAATCAGTGGCCTTGGAACATTAAAGTTTGCCTGCTGTTAACAAGCTTAATGTTGTACGCACCTAAAAAATACTTCCCATGCTGGTTGTCTGAGAAGGAACATCCTGAAAAGGCCTTCGATAAAATTGATGCTGATACAATGCACAATAACAAAAACGAGAACAAAAAAGGAAACCCCAATATAATCCAATACTGACATAATAATTATAATAAGACTTTTTCTTCAGTACCAATATAAGAACATCGTATACATTATTTTCATGACGATACAATAGTACTACACATATTCAGAGGAAATATGCATATATACACATGTATTATATATATTTTATGTACCCTTATTCCAAAATAAATTAAATCAAAATATATTTAAAAAAATACAAATTAATTAAAAATTCTAAACCCTCAAAGTTAAAATAACAGAGCACAAAGAATGCACACTAAATATCTAACATGATAAATTTCTGTGGAAAAGGGTGAAAAAATTTAATATATGTACTGTTAACATGGTCATAGAACATATGATGGATTTCAGCTTTTTTTTTTACAGTTACTTGTAGATAAAATGGGTATATTACAAGATGAAGTCGCAATGCTGAAATTCTGAAGATGAAAGTATTTATCTCGTGTCTTGTCAACTTCATTTATTATAACAGATTTAAGGCTGTAAATAAATACTTTCCCTTTGTTACGAATCGTTGAAGACATTGTCCGGATGGTTATGTGAAAAGAAAAAAGAAATACAAAACATGAAAAGGAGACTCAGTTCAGTCTGTAAAAAGATCCGATACTAGCCTCGAGTCCCACACATTAGTTATACATGTATATTTATGCAGTTAGTGGTTTTATACACCAAAGCATGGGCAGTTCAGCAGGTAAAAGAAATAGTCCTTCTGTGATAATTACAATTGTACATATTATTCACTCTCTAGAAATAATGCTTTCCATACGAACAGCTACACTAAGTTCCTATGAGGCCTGTGAGGCCCATTGAGCCAGAGCTTATACCTGTTTCAAAGGGGGCAAAGCAGAAAAGATGACACATGATCACCTTTTGACAGGTCGTCTGTTGTCGATTTCCTTCCCAAGAAGAATGTATACTTGCCGTGTTCACACAGCAAAATGATTGATGTTTAGCAGAAAGTGAATTACTTCAATGGAAGCCTTTCGTTTCAATAAAAATCTGCAGGGATGCAATTCACCGACACAAAATAATGTACATGTTACATAAATAAAAATGACAAATCATAAATTACTTCATCACATGACTTAAAAAAAGGAAACAACTTTGGATAAACACTCGGATTTAAGGATCACACAGGTGTCAGGTTGTACTTAAAGGATAAAATGGTGAAACCGTATGTAATGACGTCTATAAAAAAAGGAATGGTGGGCAGCGATGATGTCTGAAATAAAAGGGGCTGAAAAGTTGCATGCTAGGGAGTATATCAAATAAAATCACAACTATGGCACAACACACAAATAAGGAATGGTGGACTATTGTGTTTGAAAGCTTCAGGTAAAAATCTTTCAACAGTTGCATGCAGTGTGATGGGACAACTGAAGCCAAGAGACAATGGATTTCTGGAGAACAAACAACGGTTTCACAAAATAAGTCACACGGGTTCTTTGCACACTTTCACCTTTTAAACTGTCTTGTAAACAAGTGCAGTGAATCTCTAGGTCAATTTACTATATTTGGATATTTGGGGAAGGAGGATTAGGTGGGGAAGGGGGGGCACTAACAAAATAAAACAATCCAAAAACTGAAATTTCCACAAGAATAAAAATAAAATTGCAAGCATGAGTATTTAATTTGGGATTCAGGATAAAAACTATGTAAGGAAGGAAATAAACAGAGCAAAATTTTGTAAGACAATTTAAGAAACTAAAAAAGGTGTGAGAAATTTGTAATTGTAACTCCCTATTTGCAAAACCTGTAAGATAATTATTAGGATTATAAAGAATAGAAATGACAAAACCCCAAAATTGCCAAGTTCAGAATTTCCCAAGAGTATTAAAAACTATTTACAATAAACCTTGTGCTTCCCGTACTAAATGTAAAAATATGAGGAATATTTCATGACCATCCTTGCTCCTCAAAAACGTAACGATTAAAAAATGTCATAATACACGATCACAACACTTCAGCCTGGGAGATACAATGGTTCAAAACAAATGGACATAAATTTATATGTCACGGCAAACAAAAATTGTGAAGTGAATTAGAATCTAATGTCAAAGAAATTAAGATTGAAAGAAAATTAAAAAAATGATGTCCTCGATTGGTCTCCAATCCTAAAGAACTTACCACCTACACCAGACATCTCAAGTTTGAGGGGGAATATGCAAGTGTTAGATGTACTTTAACTATAACTTTAACCTCCTATTATGCTGTACTGCACAGGTAAACGGCAAAACTGATCAGTAAAAGAAAGATACTTCATCACACTTAATTCTACCAAGTTACAGATTTTTAACTAAAACTAACTAAACATCCACTCATCATTGTCTTCATTTTAAGGCGCTTTTTTTTTTTTAATTCCCAGGTCATATTGAAGATGATTCTTGATGTTTTACAACCAAGGAGACTCTTCTTTGATGGCTTTAAATGAACATAACTGTGCAAGCACACAGTTAGATGCAACCAAAGTTGATGTGTAAATAATAGCAGGCCACATAATGTGATGAATCAGTCGGCCATGCACATGTATTACCATGGGCCACTTATTTGAGTCTTCTCACAGAGACTGAAATGTGATATTTCACGACTGAGATTCTGACAAATACAAAACATGATATCAACAATTAGTCTTCCTCATGAGGCCAATGTTGTTCTTCCTCAAACATCATTTTGACAGGAAGGAAGTTTCAAAAGCTTGCGCAAGAGATTTATAGCACAGACACTGTAATATAATAAAAGCACAAATCATTACTTTTTTCTGATTATGGCTTCTATAAAATATAACTATTTGCAAAAAAACAAACAAAACAAAACAAAAAATATTAATACAATACAAATTGTTCAGGAAACAAGGTTGAGTAGAAATTAAACTGAGACAGTGAATTTCCAGATGCAACGCACTTTGCAAAAACTTGTGAATATTCCTCTTTTACCATTTCTGTCAGCCGTGAATCTAATTAATACACACCATTACAAAATTTAATCTGTCATTAACCTACAAAAAAAAATAAATTCACGAGATGTCTTCTGCTAATCATTTTTCTTCCATCCTTCACTTGTATACATTGAGATTTTATTTTGTCTTTGAAAATCCAGACAAGTATTTTTTTCATCCTTGTAACAATTGAATACAAGCCATTGATGGAAGACATTGGATAAGAGGATGCAATTAAATCTTCTAGAAGTCAGTGAATGTGATGTTCCCACAAGTTGTCTATATGCTTATATAATAGATAAATATTATGTGGCAATGAAGATTAAATCATCACTTTTCTATCCATAAAAACAGAGAGAGAGAGAGAGAGAGAGAGAGAGAGAGAGAGAGAGAGAGAGAGAGAGAGAGAGAGAGAGAGAGA
>JBDFRD010335456.1:0-10239 GCA_039654405.1 Bullina lineata | reverse complement strand
GAGTTTGGGAAAGAGATGGGCCTTGATTTCAAGAGCAACACTGGCTGGCTAGATCGCTTCAAAAAGCAATTCGGCATGGTTTTTTTCTTTATTTCTCTCTATTACAAGTGTCTTCACGGGAATAACGAATTACGGAAATCTCGAGCACTATTTCCAATCCCCGACAAGTTCGAGATTTCCGTGCACGACTGTATTTGGATAAAACCTGATTCGTCAGAATGCATTGTTTTCTACCCCTGTTGGATTAATGCATCTTTAGTCAATGTTGTCGATATTAATGTAACTAAGGGCATTTATTAATGAATTATGATTTTTCCTGACTTACAAACAAACCATTTGCATTGAAATTTTCGCGTTTATAGAATCTTGGAAGGAATGTAATTGACAGCATGTATTATTGATTGACTTCAGTCTGTGAAATGAAGGTGGACGAGAAAGGATGGAGACAAATGAAGAGGAAAGAGGAGGAGCTAATATGAAAGATGATACCCTTTCAGATTTGTGATCTAACACTCCAACCTTTGCAAAAAATTGATAACTTCACAATTCACCAAAAAAGAATACTATGAACTGCAGGGTGGAGTGTTGTCTGATTGACAGCCCCTTAAAGTAGAACACATTTTCTCTCTCCAAAAATGACAATGTATACATGTATCTCAGGAACCTCAGAAGGATGACACATGCCATGCTTCTTTTCCCCCCCTCTCACTTCATATAAACAAATTTCTCCCTGACTTTTATTTTACAAACTACTGGAAAGTCAATTTGTATTGTTTTTTTTTTGTCAGGTGAAACACTGAGATGTACGCACAACGGGTGCAACTTTACAAGCCTGTATCAGAGGTCACTGCAACAACATCTTCTTCAGAAACACTCAGCTGAGAAATCGCAAGTGTGTGATGTTTGTGGGTTTCAAACCCGCCACGCTTCCTCCTTAAAAAAGCACATGATGCTTCACAGAGACTTCAAGCCATACAAGTGTGCTATGTGCTCATTTACCGGTATCAACCCAGCTGCAGTAATACATCATGTGAAGTTAAAGCATTTCAAGTTGAAAAGGTATTCATGTCCTTACTGTCCTTTCAAAACTGGTTATTCTCTCACAATCAAGAAGCATGTTGAACGGCATGAAGGGTTGAAACGTTATGCTTGTCCTATCTGTGGTGAAGAAATGGAAAGTGTCCGTAAAGCAAAGCAACATGTTAAAAAATCCCACGGGGGATCTGACTATAAAATTTTAACAGTGCCGAAATATTCTAAAGTAAAACCTAATGCCTATGCCATTGAAAATAATCATTACAGAGATGCTTTCAATGTTATTATGATGAAGGAAAGTGACATTGAAAAGGATGTGAAAAAACACACTGTGGTGAATACAGAATCGAATGTTAGCGATTTATTAGAATTTACACCTCATGTGTTGGAAACTGAAGGAAATGCTACAGAAGTCACTGAAAACGTTACACCTACATCCTCAGTCATTCCGCTGTCATTCTTTGATGACAGTAAGGCAACCCCAAGCAAAGAACGCAACCCTATGCTATCAGCTACCACTGATGACTTGGATGATTCGTTAATACAGGATTCTTTGTTTGATCTAATGACTGATTTTCCTCGACTGCCAATTTTGAACAGGTGTCAGTCTGCTAGTACACTGATGTTTACATCCATCTCTCCGCATCTGGTAGATCGACCGCTGACTCCAGATTTTTTCAGTGACACCCCTGGAAGTTCATTCTTCCACAATCTTGGTCCAAGAAATATGGATGCCGATCCGTTACCGCTTGGGACATTCTCCAATTTTGGTTCATTACCCAACCCATCTTTTCCTAGTACAGGTGGATTTTCTCGAAGTGCAAACCCATCTTCACCGTTATTGCCAACTTTCACAAACTCACCCCCAGCTGTAAGCTCTGATGCACTAACAGCAGTGAATTTCCCCAACTCAGATCTGCAAGCAGGCTCTTCAGCACTGGATGTTGATCAGCAGCTTCTTACGGATCAAGTGTTGTTAGAGCTGCAAGAGTAGTATATTTAGTGAAATTCAATGTTACAGAATGGTTCGTGGATAAATTATCCTCTGAAATCTAAATGTTCAAAAGATCATCATTATGAACGGAAATGACTCACAAGAATACCAATAGCTTTTCTTTTTCTTTTTTTTTCTTTTATATATATATATTATGGTGTTGCGTATTAAGTGAATGTTCAGATAACTTTTCCTGTTTCATGTTGACCTTGTCATGATTGAAAACCTGTAAATGTCCCATTTCATGATGGAAGACCTATAAATGTCCCACTACAAAATGTACTAAATACACTATCAACAATTGGCTCTGCAAAAAGTGTAATGTTTTAATCTAGGAGCTTCTAAGTAACACCTCTTGCTACGTTATTTACATAGGATGCCGTTCTATATGATTTATGAATAGTCACTATTTTGAACATGAGCAAACAGAATGGATTCCTCTGACAGAGACACTGGTGCTTTTATTGCTAGTTTTATTAAAAGGAGAAAAGAGGAGGAATAAATGCAACATGTGGTGATTGGAGTGTTTCTTCTTTTGAAGTAAAAGAGGAGTATGGATCTTCTTTTCACTCATGGTGAATATTAACCTCTGTTCTCATTTTTGTAATATAAATGAGATGCAAAATATTAAATTAAAGCATAATATATAAAATAAAAATGAGAGTTCTTTTGGATGTGGGATGATCGTGGTTGTTGAGTGGGCAAAGTATGGTTCCTCAGTTTGACCATATGAAAACCAGTGGAGATCATTGAGGGTTATTTTATTGCCTTGTGTGGCTTTTGATTGTCGACTGTTTTCAATTATTTTGATGTAGTCTGAAGGATCATGGTATTTTCAACATGTTTTCAATGAAACGAAAGTCTCAATCTTTTGGCCATATTTATTGTTATTAACTGAATCATTTAAAATTATTCTGTATACATCATATAGGTTGTGCAGTTGCTCTTGATTTGTGGTATGCTTTTTTGGTCTTGTTACATGTTATGGCCTTTATACATTTTTGTATTATTGCATGACATGCCGGATTGTTTTAGCTTTCATTATCAAATAGTATCAGTATTAGTCTGTGCCTTGCATTTCAAGGACTATTCCAAACTGTTGTTGCTGAATAAAACCACATTTTGGCAAGGAATTTCACATTTTTAATGCAATTAGTTCAGCATAAATCTCAAAGACTGCATTTCTAAGGAGAGTAGTTGGCAGTTTTAGTGATGGCATAAGCCAAACTGCACAATTGAGACTTTAGACGTTTAGTAGTTATTCATGATTTGACAAATTTTCTACCAGCATGATTAACTCCATCTAGTTTTTCACAACTCTTTTCTTTCCTTGAACATGTACTGTTACGTTAAAACCACCGTTAAAACTGGTTGCGCAAGTGACGAAACTGGTATTCATGGTATTTTTGCTTTTAGTTTTCTCTTAAAAATTTATTATGAAAATAATTGGAAAGTACATCAATAAAACAATTGTTTCAAGCACTTTAAACTTGTGTTATTATTTTATTATTATTATGAAAGTGACTTAAATTGTCTTGAAGAAAAACATAGGAAGTATTTTAAGACATTGACCTGTGCGTCTCGTTCATTTTTTATTATTATTTTAAGAAAATGAAAAATAATTATGTTTTTTTATGTGTAGTTGCAAGAGATAAAAAGCGAGCCATATTGATTTTTATTCACATTTGGATTGGAGAACATGTGTGTGTGATGCTTGCAAGTGTGTGTGATTTTATTTTATTTTTATAAGTAAGAATCAGGTGGCTTCAGCATACAATTTTATACCAGAAATCAGTCAAAGACAGTACTGCTCAGTTCAATGAAATTTGATCAATTTGGCTGTGCAAAATCAAAACAAAGATATTTATCTCGAGAATCTAAATGCATCTAAAGGTCAAAGTGATTGGTACATAAGGTCGGTATTGTCAAATTACAACATAAGTGATTGTGTACTCTTCATAAGGTCAGTATTGTAAATTACAACATAAGTGATTGTGTACTCTCCATAAGGTCGGTACATGTATTGTTAAATTACAACATAAGTGATTGTGTAGTCTCTCCATAAGGTCGGTACATGTATTGTCAAATTACAACATAAGTGATTGTCTAGTCTCTCAAGTCCATCAGAAAACTGTATATTGAATAGCTTTTCACAGGATTAATAAAGGAAATGGTTGAGCACATTTAGCTGTGTGCCTACATTTCTAACAACCTAAAGCCTTACAGAGAAAAGAAAAGTGACATAAAATCATTGCCTTTAATATTTTCAATTTATTTTTTCCCATGACATTATAAAGTGTGGTAACAGGTAATGGAGAAACAGGTTTTACATAAAAATAACTGCACCTCTCTCAAGAACTTTAAATAAAAATCAAACTTATAGAGAGAGTAATATGCAATGCACCGGTATCATTATCAAGAATAATCATTCGTAGTGAAGTGGACTATTCTTAAAGGCATGGCCTGATTTTTGATTATTGTACATATGTATCAGAATGCTATAAATTTACCTCATGCAACATTTCACTTGGACCACTGTACTAAATAAGTTATATTTATACATTACAATTTATTAGTACACATACATACAACTGTATTATTAGATCCATTATTGCAAGCACTCTATAAGGCATCAACAATTTGTGTAGGATTATATGGCACATTATGTAAGTTTTCCATAAAGTCTAGAACAGGCTCTAGGCTATAAAGGAAGTAGCTCACACGTAAAAAGATAGGCAAAAGATAATAACAAAAACAGTGCAAATATGCAAATGCCTCTGGTAACCATGATTTGTTGATAGCGTCCAAAATATTGAAATACAGATTGCGTATACCCCTGAGCTGCCAGTTGGATAGTCATGTAACTTCTAAAATTCAACCAAAGACTGATGATTTGTAATATAAATTGTCAGGGACATGTTGTATACATGCACAACCATGTGCAAGATACCTGTGCACACTTTGAGACCTAGTCTGCTATGAGTCTACACTTGCTGAGGTCAAAACAACATTTTCATCCTACTTCCTACTTCTATGGGGCTCAAATGTTCTGTAAAAGGACCAGATTCTATCTCTAAGAATGGGATGACCTGGGACCTACAATGGCCTCACTAAACTAAACAACAGGTAATGAACAGGTGTGTGATGGGTGATGGTTGCAGTCTCCCCCAGGTGACAATTTTATGAGGTCAGAACTTCTGGGTCTGCTGAATACCCCTGTATAGGCTGTATGGAAAGAGGTTTCGATGTCCGTCATGCATGTTGCATGATAAATACAACTAAGGCAGTCACAGTACGATATGTTTTTGCCAGGGTTTTTGGGGGGGTCACCTCAGGGAGAGGGGGGAGGGAGGCTAGCTCATGCTGGTTCTAGCTTTGCTTCTGCCATGAATAACAAGTAACAGGTACAGCCTTTCCTAAAACACTACATAATTTTTTTCAATCCTTCCCTACTCTGACAAACTTGAATTCATTACAGCTAATGTTGATGTTTATGTCCCAACCTTGAGGTGTGAGCTAGTTACTGCCCTTTAATAAATTCAACAAGTCTATCAATTAACTGAGTACATTTTCTGCGGTAATCTTTACAAGATTAACCCTTTTTATTGTAGAAAATTCAATGTGCAGAATTAAACGAAAGAATAGTACATGAAAAGGAAAAGGCATTTCACTTCAAAATAATATTTTATTTCTGTTGTTTACAGAGTCTCTAGTCTCGTTGAAGACACAGCAACTCTCTGAAGTTTACTGGTGAACATGTCACGAACACTGTAAACTGAAAAGAAAATGGGAGTTAGATCTATATGATACTCTTATACAACAAAATACATTTTAAATGTAAAACACTCCCTATTTTTAGACCTACCTATGTAACTCATGATATAAAAGTATTGAATTTCTATTAAAAAGATAAAAATTGAAACATGTAGAGATCTATTCAATATGATAAATATAAAAACTAAATTCAAACTCAGTGTGAAAATAGCCATAGCTGTTGAGGAAGAAAGTGAGTTTACACTAGCACTTCTATCGCATAGCAGCAATAAATGGAGTGATTAGCATTCTGTAATAAAATGTTGGGTTACAGAAAGATCTCATTTTTCTTGTATTATCATAAGTAAACTAAACAACATGGCATCACCAGCAGTTTGGTCACCATTATCATTCACACAATTCACGGTGACACCGTGACATATAATTCATGAGTTTTAGTTTTAATAAGTTTTTACCTCTCATTTCTGCTCCAAACTTGCTGTTGTGTGGTGAAACTCACAACATACATGTACTCAAACTTTAATGTTTCACTTCATTGTTATTGTTAAGTCTCTGTGGTAGACTGTTTCGAGCAATTCCACCACTCTCTCCCTCTTCCCTTACCACATAACCCTTTCTCTTTTTTTTCTCACTCTCTCCCTCTTCCCTTTCCACATAACCCTTTCTCTCATTTTTTCTCACTCTCTCCCTCTTCCCTTTCCACATAACTCTTTCTCTTGTTTTTTTTCTCACTCTCTCCCTCTTCCCTTTCCACATAACTCTTTCTCTTATTTTTTCTCACTCTCTCCCTCTTCCCTTTCCACATAATCCTTTCTCTCATTTTTTCTCACTCTCTCCCTCTCCCTTTCCACATAACCCTTTCTCTTGTTTTTTCTCAAAATTGCAAGTAATAAGAGTTGTTCTTCCATAAAATGAAAGAAAAATAATGAAGCCCATAATATAAAATTCAAAGAAGGCAGTCCCTGTTGTGTTACAGTTACAGAGATGTGCAAGATGTTTGTTTGCTTGATGCAATTCAATTTCATTAAACTGGGATGTGTTTGTGAATTGCAAAGGTCCTACAATGCTCTTGACTGGATACAGTACATGTATCTGTCACACAGAGGGCGAGCGTGTCTTTCTGCTCATCCTGTTGGTGTCTTCATACCCCATACCCCTTTTGACAAGGGTTCAGACTGATTCAATATTTATTTTTATTTATTGTTGTGAACGTTGTGAGACTTTTTTTCTACTGCCAGTTCCGCAGTCATTCTCTTGCTTGCCAGTCGATCAGACAAGTCCTCTTTTTGGACTCCGAGACTGTGTTTCTCTGATGCATCTTGGGCTTCACGTTGTTTTCACCCTTCGGTATAGCTTCATATGGTTATTTTTGCTACTTGGCCTAAAATAGAAAACTTACCACCAGAGTTTTGCTCAACGACATACTCTTCTTCTCCCAACTTCTGCAGGGGATTTATGGATTTCTAAAGATAAGAGAGTATATGAGTCAAATGGTGCAATCTTACAATGAAAATGAAAGGGGGCTGCTGTGAAGCTGAAAACTCGATGATGGATGACAGACATGATTTTCTGTACACTCCTATTACTCCTCTTTTCTATTTCTATCTTCTTCACTCCAAACTTTCACACCTCTTTTTCCATCATACTCTGCTATCCTTCTACTATGTCCATTAGATTATCTCTTCTTCACTACGTGTAGTCTATAGGAAATAGTTATGTATCTATCGTTATACATGTATAAGTACGGACATGATATGTACAAGTACATAATGTTATTGCACTAAAATGCTTACATTACTTACAAGGAGATCAACGTCGGAAATAGTAACAGAAGGTCCCGTCAGGTCCATTCTAAAGCTCTCAAAGAAAAGGTATGACTGTGAAAGTCGCTCAACAATACATGTCACAAACTGCTCATCAAGGCTGATCAGTGCTGTCCATTCCTTCATGAACATGAAATATGAAAAAAAATATATTAAAAAACACAACACTTATGATGCAATAAAAAAGTACAGGAAGAAAGCATAATATAAGATATATAATTTGTGTGTGTGTGTCGTCCCAAAAGTACAGGAAGAAAGCATAATATAAGATATATAATTTGTGTGTGTGTGTGTACCCAAAAGAACAGCAGATATTATATATGTACATCACGTAATATAACATTGGAAATGAAAAAAAGATTTTTCTTAATTTACTTTTCAACATAGATTTCAGTAAAAGTAAGCTAAATGTTTCATGATATAACATTTGATATTATCAGAATTACGATGACAAAATCTATGAGAAGTAACTGCACAGCAGTACAACAAGGACAAACCACAAGTTTTCATAGCTGAAATCACCTCATGAAGTCCACCTTCGACTGTGTAGGTGAATTTGCAAGTGTAACTGTCCTGGCAAGAAAAAAAAAGGATACAAAATAAGAGATGTATAAAAGAATACATGATAATGATAATGCATGTACGGGAATTATTTACCACATAATGCTTTGTCTTTACAATTAAAAATATTCCAAAAGAAAAGGGCTTAAATATATAACAAAACTAGAACAAATGTGAAGTTTTGCTACTTCTTATTCTTATTGCAGTGTATTTCTAATTTACATTATAATCCAAAATTCATGAGACAAATGAAATCACTTTAAATTACAGTGTACAAGATAACACTGAATCAAGGAAAAATTCAGAGACAAACTCATTTATGTACCCCTGTTACCGTTCACTGAAGGGACCAGTGTATTGGCTAGTACATGTAGCTGTCTCCAACTCACAATCACATTGCTGCTCAGTTGCAAAGCCCTTGAGTGATCTTGTATGTGATAGGCCTAAAAAAGTATATATAGACAGGGGATCTCTCATAGACATAGAGAGATCATCATCTTCCACTAACCATGATCATTCCCTTGCCTTCGATTTCCCCCACACTTTACCCTATCCAGATTTGATTATGTAATAATAAAGACTTACTAGACTGAATTCAAAACTCGAGGGTACGCCACTTGGCTTCAGAAAAACAATATTTTCAACTGTGTCGTCTGTAAGTGCGCCAATAAACATCATAAATAACGCCAAAACTATTTTTGGCCCAAGCAAAAAGCTATGTTCTGAGCCAGACCTCGCCATGATGCTGTCTTCGTGGCATGCAAAAATCAATGGAATAGAGCTCTTTATTGTTTTTTTGCATTTTTCCAGGTCAACGTCAACCTGTTACTTCACTGGGCATAGCATCATCCTTCATCTACAAGAAGAATTGTTTTTTAATAACGGTCTTGCAAACAGCGACGAAAGCAAAGCAAAGTAGGCCTGAAGGTCCATGCGAATTTATTTTTAGTCTAGAAATTTAATTTTTTAAAAGATAAACACTGTGAAAACAGTCTCAAGAACAAAGTAAATTAAATGGATGTTAACGACATGCCATTTTAAAGAACAGAGGCCTGGTGTAACACTAACATTTCAGTACATTTAGGCCTAATAGCTCTCAAGGCTAAAGAATAAAAGTCCCGTGTGCAGCAAATGCTGTTGTGATTGTAGCCTACTTGATAAAACAAAGACAGGGGCATTACTAATTAGCTGATGGGCGTGGGTAAAGCACTGGATGAGACAATTCCTGAAGAAACTTTCGACTGGCCCCCAAACTTTCTTGCAGCGACATGAAACATTCCAGTAACAAGGGACCAACATTAAATTTGTTCTTGCAAGAACGATGAGAAGGTTTAAAACTGTGTGCATTGTTTAATTGACAGACTTACTATTTTTCCTCATGAGTAACTGACTTTCTTGTAGGTTCATTCTGTAAGGTTTCGTGCAAGTCTTTCAATTGTATTTAACAGCAAATTATGCATGAATATTAATGTGATTAAAAAACACTCCACACATCTTAGGCAGGCCTATTACGAGAGTGGAAGAATTTAAACATTTTCACTTCCCACATGTCCCAGTGAATACTGGGCCTACTACTACTAGTACTAGCCTTTCGGCTCCACTCACAGGCCTGGCGTCGGTTTTGCAAAACTATCCAAAAACCGTGCGTGTGTGGCCGATTTCATGGGGCCGGGCATGAGGTGCGGCGTGGGTCCAGAAAATTTCGGCTTGTCATAAAGACTGTTCTTGTTGATGCACGACGTTGCCTCAGTGTCCGAAGGTATCCTTTGACTTTGAGGTTAGGCCTACACGTGGCAATGCAATTACTGTACTTGCGCTTGCACTCTAGTTAACAGTATTAACACTGGAGGAAAAAAGTGGAACAGCCATCGAAAGACTAAGCACTAAAAAAGATTGCCAGCACTGTCTTTAGTTTTGTCCATAGTCATGTGATGAGTTCATCCAACGATAATACATCTAATGAATGAATCCTGCTGTCGCATTTTTGCATAGAAATACCCTCCACATTTAGTGACATGATTTTTAGTTTCATTCCAAGGTTGAGGTTGTTGT
>JBDFRD010335346.1:0-10241 GCA_039654405.1 Bullina lineata | reverse complement strand
AGCTCCCTCCAGAGTCGCCCTACGATGGACCCCAGACGGCCAAAGAAAAAGAGGTCGTCCCAAGGAAACTTGGAGAAGAACTGTGGAGAGGGAGATGAAAGAGAAGGGTTGGACTTGGGGCCGCTTAGAACGAGTTTCAGACGATCGGCATCTGTGGAGAGCTCTGGTGGAAGCCTTATGTACTATTTCGTAGGAGGATTAGTAGTAGTATATTGACAATAAACTACAATCATTACAAACATGACGTGCATGCTAAAGGAATTATTATGATGGAAGCGGCCGACCTTCATGACATAAACACCAGCAAAGTAAGTGTAAGACAAGTGTAATGCTTTGTAAATTCAATCTGTGAAGTATCCCAGCAGAATGGCTCATGCATCTGGTTCCATTCAAGTTCAAATTGTCCCTCGAAGAAAAAAAGACACATACATACAATGTCAGTCGTTTTCCAATGGTTGCATAAAAAAAAATCCACAAATTGTACTCAAATGTACCAAGGGGTTCCATATTTTTTTTACTTGGGGAATTCAACAATGTCTCTGACAGGAAAAATAAAGACTCGATGAAAGATAACGACCACAGTCATAAGCTTACAACTGAAGACAGTGGAAGCCAAAAAGTATCCAAGATAATCAGTGATGAAGCCATTGGCAACGTTAGTTACATCTCCCAATGACCGAAAGACAATGAAGTAGATCTAGAAAGAGCGACCCTGTTGGTATTTATTGTTGATGTCTGCAGTAACCGGTGTACAGAGCTATGAGCACAGAAAACCAAGAACCTGAGAGGCCGTCGATTCCACAGGCCACGCACAGCAGCCAGAAGCCAAGGTCTAGCCTGTGATTGAGACATCACGGAAGTAGTAAGTACCTGCATGGAGCACTGGAATGAACCAGTAACATTGACTATTTTGTTATCAACATTATACATTGTAGATTACCGTATAGAATTTGAAATGATGCTTTGATAAATATTTTGTGAGTGAAATTGATGTCTAAAATTAATGTTTAGATCGAAAAAAGCATAAACTGGGCGCTGAGGTGGTTAACATTCTACCGGTTTACACATATAAAACTAACTCTTAGCAACCATTGTAAGGTAACTGTATCATAATTAATTACATGTACAGTTCTTTGTTAATGTATCATCATCATCATTGTCCCTCACCCTTATCAGGGTATAGGCCACACACAGGGGATTTCCATTTCCTTCTGTCCCAGGATAAATTTGCCAGTTCTGACCATGTTTGTCTTGTTCCTCCTTGTCTATCTCTACACATCTTCTCCGTGTTTCGCTTGGCCTTCCCCGTTTTCGGGTTCCGTAGGGGTTCCACTGCAGTGCCTGTCTGGTAATGCTACCTGATGTTTTCCGTAAAGTATGCCCAATCGATCTCCATCTTCGCCTCTATGGGCGCCAGCCCTGCCCTTTTCCATATTTCCTCATTCCTGATCTTATCTTCCCATTTGATCTTATGCCTACATGTATGTATTTAATTTAAAAACCTTACAAATGTCCCAATACGGTCGTCAAGGAAAATATCCATGAAAACTTCATACGCATTTAATTTAAGTTAACCATGTTTCACATTCTTGGACTACAATTATATGAGCATTTTATGAGAGGATTTACAATCTGATATCGTAATGTGAAGAGGAGGAGGGGAGGAAGAAGAGGGTAATGAGAAGTAAGAGGAAGAGGAGAAGTAGGCGAGGGGCTGAAGAAGAAGGATGAGAATGACGAGAAGGTAGATGAAGAGGGAGGAGGGGGGGGGGGGAATAGTGAGAGAAAGAGGAGGGGGTGAAATTAGAGGAAGAGATGTTATTCTTTATTTTCTTATTTTCTCCTTTTATGTGATTGTTGTTACAGGTAAACTTGGGCCTTTTGCTATTTTCTAGTTGTTCCCTTTGAAGACAGCAATTGTCGACACGTTGGTTTGTCATTGTGTTCTTCGGGATAGCTCTTTTTCTTTGTGATTTCCATGTCGTAGACCAGTAACTTTGAATGCCGTCACTGCTCGAAAACTGAGTGGCTTGAAGTTCGAAAGACAGAGGACATCAAGATCTTTTGCTGAGGCCAACGTGCGAGTCCTTGTGTGTGCGCTGTGCGAGGCAAGTGTGAAGGTAGGTGGGTATTTCGACCAAGACCGATAATCTTGGGTTTCACTTCCGCTGACTTTTTTTTACGGCAGATAACTCTAAACTCGAAGCATGAAAAATGCTTCACAACACCTTCAGAACCAGATCTAGGCCTACTTGCATAGGCTTCTCTGCACAAGAAACTTTCAAGCGAGTGCTAGAGTTATCCTTTAATTATTGTTGTAAAAAGGATAAGTTAATAAACGTTCCCGTTTGTGGATTTGTATCGAGAAATATATCTACGTCAGATTTTAAATATATTCAATCGCCTCCTAGTCTAAGTCTAAGGCACAGATTTTATCCGGCAAAATTATCCAGACCTAACACCTGCAGAGACTACTGGGATTTCAGGCGTACAGGTTCAGCTCTTTCACTTTCAGTTTCCCAAAGAAAAACGATCATGTCGGGATCTGATGATGAACAGAATAGGAAAAAGTCCACAAAGGATACAAGTTCCACAGCAGCCAAAGACGAGGATGGATCCTCTTCGGCCAAAAGATATGTAACTCGAGGCAACCTTCTTAATGACCAAAAAAAGGAAGTCAATGAAGCCAAAGGTTTGATTAATTAGAAGTACTTTTTAAAACAGTTGCTTTTCAATAAGAAATTTTAAAGAATAAAAAAGTTTAAGTTGGCTGGTGATAACCCAATGCCAATACAGCAAGCAGCCATTTGGTAGATCTATCTTATTTCGTCTGCGCTCCTAAATGAAAAATGTTGCTAATTATGTAAGTTACTCGAGCTAGAATCTAGATTTATTCTAGCTTTAAGTTCAATTACATAATCTATAATAAAATATAATAAGAAGAAAATGTACACTGATTTCGTCATTCATAAAACTAGGCTGACAAATTAATTTTAAAAATACTATTATTTATCTCTATACTTCTCATACATGTGTGCATTGCTGATGATTTATAGACCACACTAAATCTAGTTTAAACTGTAGCTCTAGGTCTTTTTTTAACACTCTTTCCTTATAGGCTAATATCTCTCACCGCTGAGAGGGCCATCCCAATTTTGTTACATCATGTTTAGCCGCTCAGAGTGCCCAGTCGATACGTTTTCTGTTTTGTTTCCGTCAATAATTTCTATTTTCTGTGCAAATGATCGTTTCCTGTTTTAAAAATAGATGAAGACTGAGCAGGAATTTCCACATTCACATTTTCAGTGGAATTTTGGTTGATAATATTAAATTATCAAGCGATTCTTGCAATTGTTTACATTTTGTCTAGCAACATGACTTGTAAAATTATTTGAAGACAGTAATGTCTAACATTGGTTCGTCCTGTGTATTTTTACGAGTTAGCTTCATTTGGTTGTGTTTTCTACTTTGCATTTTAATATGCTGGAAGCTTAGAAAGAAAAGGTTTAGGGATAAAATCAATTGTGGTAAAATACAAATAAAAGGAACAATCCCGAAGAATACACAAAGACAAACCAAATGTGTTGAAGTTACAGTCTTCAAGGGTAACAACAACAATCACAACGAAGGATAGCTCCATTTATTTGTAATTACCACTAATATGTGTGACAAAAAGAACAAGTGGGTTCCAATTTTACATGGTGGACATTTTATTTTGAAATCAGTGTCTTTAGAATTCTAGATAAAAAATATAAAACAAGGAATCGTTATGTTTCAAGTTTAGGAATTTTTCTCGACTGCAGACAATTCCAACTTACATTCACCATGTCAAAATACTATCCAGTATCCAACCACAAAGATTATTTTTATACATGTTGTACGTTGCTCCATGGACAATTGTACTTGGTAAAGCACCATGAATCACACAAATGTCTGGCGAACTTTGTTTGGTTCAGCAGAACATTTTGGTTAATGTGTGTAAGATTTTTTTTTTTATGTTTGTGTGTTCTTTTCTTTTGATTTTATTGGGACACTCTATCAACAGAAAAGTTCTTGTCAATGGATATATCTTCAAAAAGAAAACAGTACAAGTGTAAAGATAAATACAAAGTACTGGAAGACGTGGACTCCTGGCCTCAGTATTTCTGTGATTCACTTCAAGGTGACAAAAAAATGATTCGTTGGTGGGCAAGTAAGTGACTTATTTTATAACTGATATTTTTACTTATAATTCTATCATTTGCGATGATTTTGACTATCGTTGTTTATAGATGTTTCTTTTCAAAATAAAATTAAAATTTACAACTAGTATCCTTTGTATCAAATGAAAACCTCTCTTGTTCTAGTGACAAAAACTGCACCAAAAAGATCTCTCATTTTATTATTAGTCTTTTAGTAAAAATTTTCGCATTTAAATTGAATGGTGGAGCTACAAGGTGATAAATTCTTCCTTGTCCCCTCCCCCTTTTCTTTGTAAAACCTAATTTTCATTTTTCAGTTTTACAGTTTATCAGTCACGCTTCTTTTTGTCCCTTTATTTTTAACATCAATTTTAACATGAAATGAACAGTAACGGTGAGAAAATTTGCAAATCCTATGTATAAAACTAATTGCAGCAAGGCCAAACATGTAATCGTATTATACTAAGACACTATGCGATGAAAAATTGTGTCAGTACCAATAATTTATTACACACACTTGCGTTATGACATCTTCGTTTGGTTAAATTTGCATCCATTTACTACGATTATTTAGGTTCACTGCTGACAAAGAGCTTCTGGTTACTTGGCTCGGTGCTTTCACTAAAGGACATGTGGGAGCGTTTAGGAAGCAATGAGAGCAGTGAATTTTAATTTTTGCATTTGCAGCACCATTTTACTCCAAATGCATCACTAGATAGCCTGATGGTCTCATATTATATGCTGTGCGATCAACTCCCTTTTCAATTTACTGGCTTGTTTCTTTTTTTTTAACTCCCCAAGTAACATTAAAGCAGTTCATTGTTTTTATTATACAGGATATCATTTCACATAGATCTGATATTACACAGGAGTACAAATCTTTCTGTAGCCTTGCCTCTACTGAATATACAATGATGGAATCCTTTCTTGCACACATATAACCACACAAAATATATATAGAATATAATCACTCCAACTCAAAACAGCAAAAAGTAGAGACAGCATATCTGGCACCCAGCCCTTACTATTGTAATTTAAGGAGAATTATTTGTGTTTACAACTCACATTGTTCAATAGTATACATAGACATATCAAGACATATTTTTATGTGATTGAGATCCTACCTTCTATTTTACTTGCTTTTCTGATTCCAGCAAACGGAAAAAATTGTAAGGTAGATATTCGTGAAGACTTGAATAACAAGATGAGTTTATTCAAGGGTGACATCACTTCCCTAGAGATTGATGCCATTGCAAATGCCGCCAATGAATCTTTGCTTGGAGGGGGTGGAGGTAAGATTTTTTAGTGATCATACTAGTGAAGTAGATAATTATAACAGTAAATTTAAAAAATGAAGCTAGAAAAAGGAAAGAAAGGGCATAAATTTAATGCAAAACGAAAAGATTCTTAGAGGTGTTGTTTTTTGTGGGGGGAGTTTATATTTTAATTTTTGTAGTTAAATAGGTGAGTGAGGGGATAGTGTGTGTGTGGGGGGTGCTTTTGTGGAAAAGAAGATAAAAATACTCTTCATGCCCTAGAGTTCATACCAAGCCCTATAAAAAGCACTTTGTCTTGTTTCATTTATTTTCTAACATATTTTCATTCAGGCTAAAATACATGCTTTTATCCATCTGTGTTTGTAGTTGATGGTGCCATTCATGCAGCGTCTGGGCCTAGGCTGAGATCTGAATGTGAGTTACTTAACGGTTGTGTTCCAGGAGAAGCTAAAATCACCGGTGGATATAAACTTCCAGCCAAGTGTAAGTTGCTGATTAATATATTATCACTCATTATTAGTTGTATACTGTGTGGAATGCAGGAATTTTAGACATTTTTCTTTTGATTAGCTGTTTTCCATCCAGAAGTTCACATCACATATGAATTTTTGTATTATATTCCTGATCAGCTGTTTCTACCTTTATTTTTTATGCACCATGTATTTTGCCTTGCAATAAATTGTTGAAAGTAGTTTTTTTTTAAGAAGTGAAAAAAAAGCTTTTGGAAGGCTCACAAAAGAAAAGAATCCGCAAAAAAGTTCAGGCAATGAAGATAGAGAGGCAAGAGAGCAGAAAGAAAAATGTTTCACCCTGTATGTTAGCTCAGTGGTAATTTTATATATTCAAACTCTTCTTTCTGTTTTAAATTGTAGTACACGGAAATGCAGTAACTTTATGCTGAGTAAAAGATAGAGAATGCTGAATCAAATGAATATAAACTGCATAGCTGAATATACTCTGCGTCCAATTCATTTATGACTTGTGTTGCTAATTTCTGTTTATTTTCTCATCAGCACCTTGTAATCATATTTTTGCTCTTCTTTTTCTTTGAATAAAAATAAGATCTTCAAATTCATTGTGGGTTTTTTTGTAAAACATCGCCATGTCTTTTCTTGTTCCTTTTAGATGTTGTCCACACAGTTGGTCCAAGGGGGGAAAACCCTGATGTTTTGAAGAATTGCTATGTGAACAGCCTGAATCTTTTGAAGGAAAATGGCCTCCAGAGCATTGTGAGTAGACTGGCTTGACAAACTGGGTTTTGAGCCTTCTCTAGTTTATTTAAAGTGTGCTTGTGTTAAAGCTAAAATTTGCTTAAAACATCTTTGATATAGGAATTTTGATAAAGGAATGAATACTTGTGGAAACATAAAAATACTTGTAGAATAGTTCCTCCTTCTCAAACACAACAAAAATTACACGCAAAAGTGGTGTGACTTTATACTCAATTTTTATTATTTTTACCACCATGGCTGTTTTCTTTTTGTGCACTATCCATGTCCAGTGCTGCCACAACTTTTTAGCCACCTCAAAGTTTGTGAAATTCATTTTGCTCAAGAGGCATCAACCCTCAAACCTGTTACAAAGTGGAAGTACAAGCAGCTGAAGAAATAAAGCTCACTTTTTTTTTTATGAGCCAAACTTTCCCTTAAACTGTCGTAACAGCAGCATTTCCCAGTCGTTATAAAATCACTTTGCCCGACAAGTTCAAATGATTTGAAAAGTGTAAACTGGCTCTTTATGGTGTATGATATAAATTTTTGTGCACAACTTTGTGTGCTGTGGATGTTTTCATCTCTTTTGCCACCAGCACTCCATACCAGTGGAAAAGATGATATTTATCTGTTTACTCTCATGCAATGTAAATAATTTTTTTATCTTTCTTTTCCCATAGGCATTTCCATGCATCTCAACGGGCATTTTTGGTGAGTGATTCAAGATTTGACATATTCTTTTAACGTGCAGATGTCAGGGAGTTTGGAATGACTACTTTGCCCTTTGAAGTCTTTTAGAACCTTTTTGTCTTGAAAAAAAGCATCTGCTTGTGTATTTTATTTTAGACAACACTTAATTCAAGAGGGTTGAAAATAGCATTGAAATGAAAAAAAATAAGCATCCCCGATTTTTTACCTTCTTTATCTTTGTCACGACATAAATATATCTCCAAGTCAAGCACAGTAGACCTGCTGCAACTTACACCACAACCACCCCATCCTGAGTGGAACTATTCAGTTGTTAGAAGGAGTGGACTAAAAGTCTAGATAAGATCAAAGACAACCGATAAGCCTTGTGTGTCACACACCCCCTCTCCCACCCCCACCTTTTTTTTAAAATTCCAAGCCTTCGTTGTTCCTGTAAGGGATTTTGAAAAAGGGGAGGAGGGAGGGGGGAGTGAGAAAGAGAGAGGCAGTTTATACCACAGTACGTAGGCAAATGAGATCAAATAAAAAATAAAAAGACGTATTGGTCTTTAGCTTCCCAATTCAAACGTATTTTTAGAGTGTGGCTAAATGTAATCTCTTATATGTCTCTTTTTGCGCATGCATTTTTATTTCGCTAGAATCTTGAACTATATATATCTAATCCAAATACAGTTCATTTCAAGTATCAAGGCAAAATAAAGCTGCTCTTGGTGAAAAAGAAATGGACAAAAGTGAAATGCTGTGTATTTGGTATCTCTAATTTTGTTATAACAATATATATCAACCTAGAAAAAGAAAGTTACAAATCAGCATTTTCAGACCCTCTTTGGCTGGAACAAAATTCTCACTAAATTAAAAACAAAGCAGTGGTGATGGAGATTTTGTTTTATCCATTGTTTACCATTTTATGTGTTTAAAATTGTAATTGGACTTAAGGCTGGAAGACGTGTGTTCAGCTGAGTTTGGAGATCATGCAAGATAGAATAAGGGGGGCTTACATCTTTTGAATTAGTAGCATGCATGCAATCTGAAAGCAGTTTACAAAATATTTTCACTTCTAAATATTATCTGAAGACAGCTGTGTATGTGTAAAACTCCTTTCTATTCATATTTGGTAATTGTTTTGTGTTTTTGGTAATCTTTTTAGGTTACCCCAACCTGAATGCAGCCAAAGTTGCCTTGAACACAATTCGAGAATGGTTGGAAAAAGAAGAAGAATACGCACAAAAGGTTAGCCAGATAGTTGCTCTTTTCTTGTTATTTATTCAGTCCTGAAGGGCTCATAATTTGATGAACAGCTGTAAGATGATTTCTTTTTCTTCTTTTCTTGTTATTTATTCAGTCCTGAAAGGCTCATAATTTGATGAACAATTGTAAGATGATTTCTTTTTCTTCTTTTCTTGTTCCTTTGCTACAAAGTCAGATTTCAGGTGTTTCAACTCACAATTCTAGACTGACTATTTCATTGTAAAAAATTAATATTACCATTTTCATGCTATTGCCAGCTTTTCAGATAGCCACATATTTTGTTTTCATGGGTGTTCTCTGTGATCGTCGCAGTGAGGTGGTCAATGACCATTTAGTTTCTTATTCTCATAAATGTTTTTGGGCACTTATTCCAAGTGGGAAGAGTAGGCCTATACATTAAAATTGTTTATGCTGCCATAATTTACCAGATGCAGGAGATAGTGGATTTCATTAAATTGAATAACCTGTTTATTGCAGCGGATTTCATTAAATTGAATAACCTGTTTATTGCAGCGGATTTCATTAAATTGAATAATCTGTTTATTGATGGAATCAATAATGAATGAAACAAGGAATGGATTGTGTACTTCCATAAATCTGAGAGGCTGCGGTGCAGTAGAAATGTGAACAGAATTAGCAATTTAAAGCATGTTGTTTTCTGTGGGAGTTGAGCACTTTATGAATATTATGTGTTAATATTGTTATCACTCATAACGACATGGCACTACACTCAGGAATACAGTCTTTCTGGCTTAAACCACATGTAATCCGTTCCCTCAAATCAATATCAAGTACATTTTTTGCCACTTTTGAATAATACATGCATAATGAAATTTCTGAATTTGCATATTAATTTGATATCAATTTAAACAATTTGGGCATTCTGTTATAAAAAAGATATTGCCAGCTGAATGGGGGAAATTGCTTATTAAACAAATGAGAATGGATATAATGCAGAAAAATCATGATTTCAGAATAATTTATAAATCTTGCAGTCCTATGAATTGTTTGATTTAAATTTTGTACTGTCAACCAAAATCCCAAACTCAACCAATTAGTCCAGTTGGACCTTTGAAGGCCTGTTGCGTAAAAAAAACACCAGTGCATCTTGCATGCCAGTGAGAGAAAACAGGTGACATAATGGATTATGTCATGATTTGCACTCACTCAGCCTCTGAAGTATTATTTTGATGTTGAATATTAGAATACAATTATGGAATAATAAAAATTCATAAAATAATCCCTGTTGTATTTCAGATTGAACGCATCATCATGTGTCTGTTTTTGGAAGTTGATATAAAAGTGTACAATGAACAGATGCAAATATATTTCCCTGTCAAGCGTGCTACTCTTGGAGGAGAAGAGTCTTCAGGTATGTGTATAAGTAAAGTTCCTTCAAGGCCTATGAGGCCCATAGAGTCAGAGCTTATCCCGGTTTCTGTAGGGTGAAGCGGAACAGATGATTTTTTTTTACTTCATCTCCTAGACAGGAGGCTAGTCTGACGTAGGTTTACTTCCCCAGCAGAATATGCCGGTACTCAATTCACACCTGGGTGGGGAGAGGAAAAATGGTGTAAAGTGTCTTTCCCAAGGACACAACACGGTCACCTCCCGGA
>JBDFRD010335235.1:0-10241 GCA_039654405.1 Bullina lineata | reverse complement strand
GATAGATAGATAGATAGATAGATAGATAGATAGATAGATAGATAGATAGATAGATAGATAGACAGATAAATAGATAGTTCGTTCAAGGCCAATGAAGCCCATAGAGCCGGAGCTTATCCCAGTTCCCGGTAGCGTGAACTGAACAGATGTTTTTTTACGCTAGTCTGTCGTAGGTTTACTTCCCCAACAGAATATGCCGGTACCCAATTTTCACCTGGGTGGGGAGAGGAAAAATAGTGTAAAGTGTCTTTAACAAGGACACAACACAGTCACCTCCTGGATTCGAAACCTGCACCTTTGGATTAGGAGTCCAACGTCCTAACGATCGACCACCGCACCACTATACATGTACATAGACACAAGAGCAATATTCTCTGAGAAGCTTCAAAGGTGAGAACCTGTGAAGAGGACACGACTGATCATGCCAGGGAAGATCATGAAGAAGAGTGGCGTCAGTTTGAGGTAGCCCGCCAGGATGGAGCCAGCTTTGGCGTGACTCAGGTTCTTGGCGGCCAGACTCCTCTGAACGATCACCTGCAAACAAGGAACAAGCAAACTGATTGAACTCTTTCAATACAGGAGTCTTGCAAACACAATCCTCCAACGTACAGTTAAAGGAGAAATATAACATGGGGGCTGCCGAGAAGCAGAGAAGGTCAGAAAATACACAGTTGGGGAGAATGCTTCCGATATAGATAGACAGAACGCCACAAAAAAAAACCCACACCAAACGTATTGGACTCTTCTTTTTTCTCTTCTCTTCGTTTCCTCTTTCTTTGTCTTTTAATGCTGATCTAATTGTTGTGTTTTTTGTTTCCCTTTGAAGACAGAAATTGTCGCCACGTCTGGTGTTGTTTTGTGGCGTCCTTATATCGGAAGCATTCTCCCCCACTGTGCATTTTCTGACTTACAGTTAAAGGAGGCCGGAGACGTGGTAGACAGAGAAAGAGGTGGGAAGCAGCGTGCAGGAATGGACAGGACTGATTCTGGCAGAACCCAGAGGGTGGTGGAAGACAGAGACAGATGGAGGAAAGTGATGGAAACGTCTTCACAGGTACCCCAACGACATCTACAGAAATCAAGGGACAAGTGAAGACGAAATACTGTGAAATTGACATCATTGTTCGAAAGCATCTTAATGACAGAAAGAAGTACTCCTGTGTAATATCAGTTAATGACTTCCCTTCAATGAAAAAATACAACATCGCTTCGTCGTTGCTTGGGGAATTAAAAAACAAATGTTGCAAGCATACTTGTAAATTGCAAAGAGAGTTGGTTGCGCAGCGTAGGCTAGAATAGACTGCTGGGATTATCTAGTGAAGCGTTTGGTGTGAAATGGTGCTCTCACTGCAGAATGAACGAAACCGTCGACAGACCCTTAAAAATGTATCAGCGATACACTCTTTTTTATTCATAAAATCAGGAAAGGTAATTTTTGTAGATTTTAATATGCTTACCCGAGATAAGATATATCAGTAGAAATTGTTAATATTTTTTTTATTTTTTAGTGGTTGCGTTTAGATGTTTTTATGCGTTACACGTCGGAAAGTTACCTTTACTATAGTATGATTTGCAATAATTATTTTCTCTCTTCAGTACCTGGGTGACAGCGCTGATACACTCAATGACATACTCAATGACAAGCACCCACTGTCCAAGGTAAATCATCTCTTTTCCTACCTTAAAAATGTTTGTGAAGGATGATATTTTGAATGATAAAGTTGTTCTTTTTTTTCCTCTAATGGAAGTGAAGCAGTTAAATATGATTTATCATTTACAGGCGAGTTGTTCAGAGACTTTGGTGTACGATCCAAGTTAAAGTTTAGACTAAAACTATTAAAATTTTTTATTTTATTATTATTACTATTTTTTATTTTATTATTATTACTATTTTTTATTTTTGCTTTTTCAGGCCATGAGAGATGCCAAGAAGCCAATGATTGTAGTTGGAAGTGCTGTGCTGCAACGTCCTGACAATCAAACTATCCTAGAATTAGTGAAGAGCATTTCTCAGAAAGTGCAGGCGACCTGTGAAGACAAAGACTGGAAGGTGTTTAACGTACTGCATAGGGTAAGCATCAGATTTTATGTTCCTCTCAGGTATAAGTGAATGATTTGTTGTGATACCAAATTCTGGTGCAACTAGGCTATTGGGACTGATAGCTACATTCCCAAATAGAAAGTAAAACAAAAAAGTGCAGTTTGAAAGGAAAAAAAATATGTATGTTATTTATTATACCTGTATTGCAGTAGTCATTTTTAGGACTCTGATAACTGGTATCGTAAAATTTTTTCTTGCTGTAAGATTGTTTTTTTTTTCATTAAATGGTCTTTTCCAGCTGATTATAACAAGTCTTTCATTCCTTCCACCCATTTTTGACACACTTTGTATTGCTTCTAGGTAGCAGGACAAGTCGCAGCACTTGACCTTGGCTATCGTGCAGGTGTGGACGTGGTCAAGGAGACAAACCCTTATGTTTTATTCTTGTTGGGAGCAGATGAAGGATCTGTGAAGCGTGATGATCTCTTCCCTGGCACTTTTGTTGTCTATATTGGTCAGTCTTGACATTGTATTTCCACTATTTATTTGTAGAGAGCTATATAAGGCATCTGAGATTTTGAGCTAAAACTACCATTTGTATGTGCGTATGTTAGAGAGATGTGCATGTGGATTAAATATGATCTCTGATCTCAGCAGTCAGGCTGTTGAATTCATATTTGTCAATATTGATCACTGCCCTGTTTTTTCACTTTCATACCCTGAAGTGACAAGATATTTTGTGAAATGTCTATTACTTATATGGTCTGTTTTCACTAACATCCATCCAAAAGGAAGCAGCAATAGGCTCAAAAAAAGTAATTGTAGATTGTAAGTGTCTTTACGGTTTATTAAAATTAATGTGAATCATAAGAACTTTGGTGCAGTTCAGACTGGGGTCTAATTTAACACTCATGACAAATTAGTGATAATTTAGAGTAAAAATCAATTTGCACATATGTCACAATTTCATCACATTACTGCCAGGATTGTATGAAGTTTTGTTTATATGTGAGTTATCTTTTTATTGAATAGAGCTTGTACTGATACAAGATTAAAAAAGAAAAATAGCAATATCCACATGTCGAAGAAATTGGATTTTGATCATACTTATTCCTTTTCTAGGTCACCATGGTGATCATGGAGCCTCCATGGCTGATGTTGTTCTCCCAGCTGCAGCTTATACAGAGAAAGACGCCATATATGTGAACACTGAGGGCAGGGCACAGGTGGCTCGCCAAGCAGTGAGCCCACCAGGAATGGCACGTCATGACTGGAAGATCATCAGAGCTCTGTCTGAGGTAAAGGGTTTGCTGTAAATATCTCCATATTCTAAGATCTTTAAAGTGTGAGAAAGAGGTACAAGACATACGCTGCTATGTGGTTTTTGATGGTCTTTTTGGGTATTCTTAAAAAGTTGACTTGTTTGAAGATCCTCATTTTTATCCTATTCTGTGTATTCTAGGAAGGCAAAAACTGAGGATGAGTTTTCACAAGATTGTAGGAAGTTATTTTGACAGTTTTACTGTTCTTTTGTTTAAAATTCACCTTTAAAAAAAAAAATTGTATGAAACATTAGATATAGTTTACAATAATGCTTGATTGTGCAACTTCTGGTTTTTTCAGGCTGCCTACAAAATGTCTATTTATTTCAAGTATGTACTTGGAAAGTTCAGGGAAGCTTTGATAATAAATTGGATTTATTTCAGATCCTGGGTGTCACGCTTCCCTACAACAAACTGTCGGATGTAAGAGCAAGACTTGGTGAAGTCTCCCCAACGTTTGATCATGTGGGTGTTGCAGAGGAGGCCAATTTCTCTGATCTGTCCCATAACCTGGAACAGGTATGACTTGCCATGTTGAGCAGAGTAAATCGAAAGAAATGAAACAGTGACAGTTAATTAGTGCACATCTAGTATTCTCAAATTGTATGCATTAGTTTTCTATGGAATGCAATTTTTAATATAAAAAGGCAGTAAAAATCATAAAGTGGGTGTAATTGGAAACCCTAGAATCTGATTTAAGATCAAATAATCTGCTTACAAATAATGTACTCATCGTATAGAAGACATTATTTTACTTCTCTCCAGCATGTCCTTAAGAACAAAGAGTTAACAGTTAACACTTATGTTGCTGTGTTGATGTTTGCTGATACAGCCTGCCAGTGAAACTCAAGTTTTACTGTTTTTCTTTTGTTGAAAAGCTGAAAAAAATTAATTCACTTTCATTTGTTCAAACTGCTTTACAAGGATCTTGCTTTTTAAATGCTTACCTCATTATGTCAAAAAGACATTGCATTTATTCTGCAAGTGGTACATGTATTCCATTTCAAAGGTGTTGCTCATTTTACACTGTTTGAATTTCATCTTGATGAATGTTGATGAAGCTTTCCATTAGGCTTCATAAGACAACACTCAACAGTGAATCTCATATTTTATTTTTTTAATCTCCAGGATTTAAATGCTGAGAAAGCTAAGGGTCTGCCCACTACAGCCCTTTCTCCTTTCCTCCTTCGACTAAAGGACTTCTATATGACGGACCCTATTTCCAGAGCCTCTCCCACAATGGCCAAGTGTGTGCAAGCTGTCAATGAAGCTGATGAGAATCCATATTCGAAGCCTGAAGCTTCATGAAAACAGTGAAGTGTGACATTGTAGTTTTATTTTGTTTGTTTCATTTTGTGAATTTGCTATTGCAGAGAAGGCAGAAATTTCATCTGTAACTCACTGGATGAACACGATGAGAGTAGAATACCATGTTTCGTATTTTATCTGTACAATTTTGTGTGAATGCTGTTGCCAACAGTCTAGCTGCTGTAAACATTGTTTGTTCACAGTAGCATGGTGTATGGTTAGGTTTTTAATACACTGTTTAACGCCTGTTTCCTATAGACAGACTGAATTGTTTCTTGCTGCTTTTGTTTGAGATGCTTAACTCACTCGCTGCCAGACCCGACACGTTTCGGGTAAAATCTTTAGACCGCTCGCTGCCAAACCCGAAACCCGTCAGTTTTGAGTTTCCCTATTTTTCTAATATAACCTGAGCAGTTTCGGGTTCGAGCTTCTCGGAGCACTTAACCAACCTTTCAACTATAAAAGGAAAGATATTGTGGTTACTTCCCCTGATAAATAAATCGAAAATACAAATTTTTTTAACATCACCAAAACGAAGTGAAACTCGACGAAATGGCGAGCAGCAAGCCACGTAATATTTTCGAGCTGATGGACCCGTACGGATTGTTTTTTGGTTCTTTTTGGGTTGTTCCAGCCTTGTTTTGTGCACAAATTTACATGAAAAAGTACAAAATAACAAACACACATGACGTTCCAGAAAAAAGTTTATTTATCAGAGTTTGTTACATTTTCAAGAATATTTTAAAAAAAAAAGCATCAGAGATATCTTTAAAATTCTTTTTGTTTTATACAGTGTGTTCTACAGCCTTTTTGCATGCCAAGTTTCATTGTTTTGGTAGAAGTAGTAATACCACAGTGATTTTTTTAAATATGTGCCCAAACCCCCGGCATTCTTCAGATGGTTAACTAAAAATAGCCTGGCAGCGAGTGAGTTAAAAGTAAAATGTATTACATATAACTTCTGGAATTGCGCTGTCAAAAGGCATACATATGAAAATGAGTTTGGTAAAGAAAAAGGATATAGATGATTGGCAATAGGTTTTATAGGGAAGAATGTTAAGTATATGTACATATTCTATTCTATTTCATTAAAATTATGGCCAGAAACTGAGTTTTAAAGCAATCATTTGAAAAGATTTATAGAACAGTTGTATATTATGTCTACGTATTCTAATGAGTCAGTTGTATGGATTTTCGTGGCCCCAGATGAAGAAAATTGTTCAGAACTGTGTCCGTTGGCGAGCAGTGGTTTCAGCCCTATGCTCCGCTTGGAACGAAGAGGTTGAATGGGGTTAATAGATTGTTTAAATGTTTATGTATGTGTCTGTCTTTTTCAGTGTTGTTTGAATATAAGAGTGTGTGATTCAGCCTGTCTTGATAGATTGTTTAAATGTTTATGTATGTGTCTTTCTTTTTCAGTGTTGTTTGAATATAAGAGTGTGTGATTGAGCCTGTCTTGATTAAATGTTTGTACACTTCTTTTTAGCATTTCGATTGTGAAAGTATCGCTTACATTGAAACAACTTCAGATTCACTTTTGTTTGCCAAATCGATTAATGTGCGGTCTTATGTAGAACATAGGTGCAAGCGCCCAGATGCTAGAGAATTCAAAAGAACTTTCTACTTCCATTGTTGTCAGAATGATAAAAATATCCACTCCACAGTGAGGTGCCTTAATAATATGGTCTCGCTCTTGGAGGGAGGAAGAATGGCGTGTGGATAAGCCTGTTGAACTGGTGACCTCAAAATGAAGTTTAAGTAACCAAAGAGAAATGATTGTCCTCTTGATCATCATTTAATCTCTTGGATAGCACAAATATCCTAAGCAAAAGGTCAATGAGATAATAAATGTACACAATGTAATATTTAAAACTTGGCTGTTTTTTGGCGAACTCTGTTTACGATAGCCTACCATTTATCACCTTCAGCCCCCTGTTTCCTACAGAAGAAGAGGCCAACTAGAGGAGACGCTTAGAATTTGAGTTACATAAATTTGCTCCAGGTATGACACAAACGATAATTAGACCTGACAAAAAAATGTGCATCTTATGCAGTGCACAGTACAACTTTCATTCATATACAGTAATTCACTTGGGACCTTTATGATAGCAAAAAAGAATGCTAACTCTTTGGTTATTAAACTAATATTAACGATTTACAAAATAAATGAAAGAAACAACTGCCCAGTTTTGCTCATTATAAGGAAAAGGAATGCAAGCCTGAGGCTTCACGGGGAGATTTTCAGAATATGAATAATACAAAACACAAGATAATCAAAAAATATATATGTATTCATTTGTCATCCTCATTCATACATTTTTACAATGACAGATGTGTACATATTTTTGGTCTCTGTCTAGAGTATAATAAGTAAATACTTGTGCGGTTTTTATGAACGAAAAATGGATGTTCGAATGTTAAGTAGGACGTGGTAATATAAAGCTCGAGCAACGAAAAACAAAAACAAAAAATGTTGTTCCAGCTTCTCTTGGAAATCAAATACATGTAATATACATGTATGAACATAATAATACATGTAATCACATGCCAATAGTTATACACATAATCAATCCATCCACGTACATCCGTCATGATGTTTTTCCTGCTTTTGGTTCCATCTCATCACGGATTTTCGTCATAGAATAGACCTGGGAGAAATCATATGATTTTAATTAAAATCATGGCAGTGAAATAATTTTGTCCTGATACGCACTTCTTGACCTTGTGATAACCTTTCTTTAAACAGACGAGGAGGAGGGGAAGAAAAAGGAGAAAGAAAGACAGACAGAAGATCATTTCATTACTAGCAGCAGCAGCACCTCTCTACAGTAACAAAAATGCCCAAATACATGAACAGCATACCTGCTATGCATGCAGTGAGGAAGCACGCCACGTTGCCAGCTATCATGGCTCTGAATACGATGCGGGACATGTCTCCTTTGCGGGAAGGCGCCATGGCCCCTAGCGCCCCCAGCTGAACGCCCATGGACGAGAGGTTGGAAAACCCGCACAGGGCATACGTGGCAATCACGGTGGACCGGCGCTGTAGAGAAGGGTGGGGCACAGAGGGTTATTGAGAAAAGAGCATTTTGATAAGGCTTGTGGTACGGTAGTGAAAAGGCGAGAGATCGAGAGCTTAATAGACGAGAAATGAAAAAAATAGTTGGGAAGTAAAGGAAGACAGAAGGGGACGAGAGAGGGAGCTAGGGACAATAAGGTTCAAAATTAAGAATGAGGCTGACTCGTAATTTTTTTAATTACTTTTTGTCTAATTTTTAAGTCTAGTTTTTAATTCTTTTGTGCGTTTGCCATTGATTCAAGAGATTACCCACTTTTGTATCATAGAGCGAGTTCCTTTGGTCCACTTCATACCACTTGAAATAACCTCTATAGAAACGGGACGGTGTAAAACTAAAACTGGAATACCAAATAGAATTCAAACTCAGACTACTCTTTCTAAAAGTAAAAGCAACGAAAACTTAATTCCGCCAAATCAACATTGCAAAACCCCTCGCATTAATTAATATTGATTCCTATAAAACAACTCAAATCGTGTCATTAAACGCAATTAATTCTTGTCCATACAACAATTCATGTCAACAACATCGCATTCAAAATTCAATGTGAAAATAAAACAAAAGTCCGATATCACTCACAGAAATGATGCCCTTCTCCAGCGTTTGGTCAGTGTCAAAAAGGTAGATATCCCCATCAGTGTAGTTCCACAGACCTGTCAAGTTGGCGGTTACATTGAGAGTAGCATTCTCTAGGTACTTGTCCAGAGTCATCTGGTTCCGGATGTATTTCGAAAGGTCCACGTAGGCCTGAAGGCATAAACGTTTATTTGTAATTTATTACCTTCTCATTTAAGCCTATTGTATTTAACGTGGTAGGTAACGTTTTTCGTTATTCGTTGGTATGGCAGGCAGGTGTCAATAGTAAGCTTGGATAAGAAAAAAGATAACAGCAATGCAGGTTCGATATTCTTTCATGTACAAATGAATAAGAGTTGAATAAAAACAATTCATACACTGGATGAATGGCTTTGATTCTATAGGATGAGGGATCCCCAGTTACATTGGCCTATTAGGAAAATAATATTCACATGTACACTGTACTTGTATTTCCTCTGACATTCACGAAAGTCGCTCAACGACACAAGTATGACTGTACAGTAAGTACACACACATTATGTATATATATATATTATTATATATATATATATACCCACACATGTATATACCGGTATACATAATACATTTGTATTTTACAAGCAACGTCTTCACACACACTTTATCTTCACCCTTCCATCGCAAGTAATCAGTGACAAAAACAAAATTATTCAACCTACCCTGGTCGCAAAACAGAAACAACAACAGCACGGACATCAACAACCACAACAACAGCACGGACAGAGACAGCAACAACCACAACAACAGCACGGACAGAGACAGCAACAACCACAACAAAAACAACAATAAAAAAAACTGGATAAGACAACGTCATGCCTGACAGTAGTGACAGAAAGTAAGCAGGCTAGCTCATCAATACACTCACAAAGACATAGTGAACAAATACATTTACTAACCACAAACTCGTTCAAAAACGTTCTGGTGCCTATCAATTCTCCCACAGCTCGGCAGCTCATCAATGTACTCACCAAGACATACATGTAGAGAACAAATACATGTTACTAACCACAAACTCGTTCAAAAACGTTTTGGTGCCTATCAATTCTCCTATAGCTCGGCAGTCATCTGAATCCACGCCCATCAGGAACGCTAACGGCCAGAAGACGTAAGAGCAGATGTACTGGGGAAAGAATATCATCATTATCATCATCATCATCATCACTTTTACACAAGTGACAAAAATATGCTCACATGGCTGAATTATGATTAAAATGCACAATCTAGGGTTAGAGTACAATTAAATACATGTACTAATTAATACAGCGAAATTCTGTAAAACCCTAACGCTGACACGAAAGACTGTAGTTAATGATGAAAGCATGACAAAATAATAAACATGATTTATTAACTTATTTAGCGGGATAATAATTATATTATGAAACAATCCTTCTTCTTCTTCATCTTCTTCTTCTAGATCTCCTCCATTTTGTTTTTGTATTGCCCATATCTTTCAAAATCTTTGTTTCCGTCTGCACAATTCTTATTCATGGTCAGTTTCCCTTACCCATACACCCAATCCATCCTCCTGTCATAACCCACCTGAAAGGTGAATTCATCCACTCCGACTCTGTCGCCGAACCAGGTGAGCGTGTGGTTGACCCAGTCGAGGAGTGCGACGAACGCAATAAGGTTGACGGCGATATTTGCCACCAACTTGATGGACATGGATGCGCCATTGGAGGCTGCCTCAATAATGTTCATTTCTGATCTGGGGTGGGGATGGGGGATTGAGAGACAGAAAGTGAGTGGTGGTGGTGGTGGTGGTAAAGGGTAAAAAAAAAAAAAGGGGGGGGGGGGGAGGAAGAAAAGGAGGAGGTGTGAAAGAAGATCCATGTCTGTCTTGGTAAGTCCTGCCTTCTTTGAACCTTTATTACCTTT
>JBDFRD010335125.1:0-10242 GCA_039654405.1 Bullina lineata | reverse complement strand
ACAATGTATGGGATGCGCTGAAATGAAGAAACCAAACACATCTCTACAATGTATGGGATGCGCTGAAATGAAGAAACCAAACACATCTCTACAATGTACGGGATGCGCTGAAACGAAGAAACCAAACACATCTCTACAATGTATGGGATGCGCTGAAACGAAGAAACACATCTCTACAATGTATGGGATGCGCTGAAATGAAGAAACCAAACACATCTCTACAATGTATGGGATGCGCTGAAATGAAGAAACACATCTCTACAATGTATGGGATGCGCTGAAACGAAGAAACCAAACACATCTCTACAATGTACGGGATGCGCTGAAACGAAGACAACAGTGCAATGGTTGGATAGAAATTATCTTAAAGATTGCCATTTTTTTTTTAACTATTTGACATTATGTCTTTGGGTAAAAAAAAAATGGACGGCAATGTAAGAATTCTATTTGAAATTAGAGTTGTGAGAGAATATATTTTTATTTATTCATATCGTTGATACTCTTTGGAATATATTTTTCTGAAAGACATTTTCTAACCACAAGAAGCACATTATACTTTGAACGACCCTCATCTCCAGAACAATCAAATATTTTTATTAACAGCTTTAAGATCAATAATAAACCTTAATTATGTTTTTTCAAGTGACTCTTTCAAAATAAAATAAAATAAACTTTAAGTTTGACAGTTGACAAAAAGGAAGTGAAGAAGAAACATAATTACCAGCAGAGGTGCCAGGTTGTGAAAGATATGGGAGGCAATCAACGTCAAAGTTGCCTGGTGCGACCGGTGTTCTGTCAGCGGAGGTAATGGGTAGTCTCCCTTCCCTACTCCAGCCTGGCTACTTTGTTTCCCCAACTGGCATGATTAGAAACATTGAAATATAGTTTTAAACATGAACATTTCAAGTAGACCACATCAAAAGAAATAGTTAACCTTTTGTGTGAAAGAAAACAGGTCATTTTTGCCTCTCTGTTTCATCATTGCTACAGACAATATCAAATGTGTATCTTACTATAATTGAGCTAGGCCCAAACGTGTGTCCTGCAAAGGCTTTTTTCCTGGGGTCTAAAAAAAATAAACTGTTGTATCATTCTGATTGTGTTTTCCCTAGAGATGAACGTGCGGGTATTGATAAAATGTTTTAACGATGGTATTTTTTTAAAAGTTAAAACCAGTTTGATCAAATCAGAAATTCAGAAAAACACAGTCGCCATTAGCCATACCATGGTTTTGGTGCAGAATCACTGGATCACTAAACACAGACCAAGTCAACAATTTCACAGCCTTGCTATTATAAAAATATTGTTTTCAGAATATGTTACAGTGTGGTTGAGTAATCAGGCTACAGGACTTGCAAACCAACTCATCAAGGTTTGAATTTTGGTCTGTCCATTTTGTTTTCAAGAAGGCACTTTACACAATTTTTCCTCCCCTCTTCACTGAGGTGGAAAGCCTGATTTGGTAGGTACAAAAGAGATTACAGTCCACTGAGATGAGATACTTTCCAAGACTACTCGGCATCTCCTACAAAGAGCATATTATGAATGAAGAAGTTCGGAACAGAATCAGACAAGTTGTTGGGCCCCACGACATGCAAACTCAGATGGTATGGCCATGTCATGAGATCATCAGGGATTGCCAAGACATTCCTGCAGGGCACCGTGCGAGGAGTGAGAAGGAGAGGCAGACAGAGGAAGAGATGGGAGGACAACATCTCAGAATGGATAGGATTGAGGTTGAGCGAGACAACCAGGAGGTCTGAAAACCGAGAGGATTGGAGGATGCTGGTTGCCAGATCACTTGTGGTGCCCCAATGGTCCACAAGACTACAGGATGGAAAGGACAGGATAGGATAGGATTGGATCGGATCGGAAAGCTGACAAGCTAGTGTCCTGACTAGCAGATGATCTGGTATCACCTGTTCTACTTCCAAATACTTAAACCAGGATAAGCTATGCGTCTTTGATAATAACAGGTCTTGAGTGAACTTTTATCAGAAAAGAAGAAAAAAAGTGCAAATGACAAGATTCTTATAGACAAAATGTTAAGCATGTTAAAGAAAGAAGAGAGGAGCAGATGGAAACAGCATATCACAAAGAGTTACCTGGTCCTCATCAACCATTCGAGGTAGAAGATTATGCAAATAAGTGAACAGGAGTTCTGCCTGGGCCACTTCCACCCGCTTGGGGTTCTGTAAAGGTTTATAACCCTCTATAGGGTATGTGAGGCCTTGTTAAGGATATAAATCCTATTGTTTTCAAAAGGGAAAAATTACAACTACTGGTACGTTACTTTTAAAGACCAATATGAATGTAATAAACAGAAATCATTATCAGTTAGGTTAGCATTAAGAATGACATAGTTACAAGAGAAAATGAAAAAAGAAAAAAATGATTGCAATATCTTTGATCAAGGAACTCATTTTCTTTGTGTAGGTTTTCAAATAGGATTTATTTTAGGTAGAAGTTTGTGTGTGGAGAAGAAAAAGATTCAACTCCCTTCTACCCTCTTTACAAACTTAAGTTACACTCAGCATGCTCAGTTAAACATTTTATTTTCTGAAAAAAAAAACAACAACAAAAAAATTGCCATTATTCAGTACCAGATGCACACAACCAGACAACCTCTCTCAATCCCTTACAACATGTACGCTGGCCTAGAACTGGCACGAGTAAAGAATTTGAAATAAAAAAAAAACTGCACCAAGACCAAGACAACACAGTAGCTCATGAATAACCATGAACTACATACTTCCTGTGCATGCTGAGCTAACAACTATCTACACAGTACAACTGAAGACAAGGATATCTTAATGGCAAAGCTCCAAAGTTGGCCTGGACGCTCTCTCCAAAGGACAAGCTTGCTGCCGGGAAGTAGGCGTAACCTGAGCCCACCCGCACTTTCTGGAAGGCCTCTCCCATGGACACACCGTTCCTGAAGTGGCAGGAATTGACAATGATGAAACAAGCACCTACTTCAACCTTTATTCCATGCAGCAATCAATCTCAAGATATTTCAGTAAGTTCTCACTTTGTCTAGGTGGCACGGTGGCTCAACGGTTAGAGCGTTGGACTCCTAATCCAAGGGTTGAGGGTTTGAATCCGGGAGGTGATCGTGTTGTATCCTTGGGAAAGACACTTCACACCACTTTTCCTCTCTCCATCCAGGTGCAAATTGGATACCGACATATTCTGCTGGGGAAGTAAACCTACGACAGAATAACGTCCTGTCTAGGAGATGATGTAAAAATCATCTGTTCCACTTTACGCTACTGAAACAGGGATAAGCTCCGGCTCTATGGGCCTCATTGGCCTTGAAGAAATTTTAGTTTTTTACTTACTCAACCTTTATTCCGTGCATCAATCTTTCTCAGGAAGACTAAGTTCAGGTAGTCCAGTAAATTCTCACTTTGTCTGATTTAATGGGTGAATTTAAATGAGTCAGGAGAGAGCAAGCATGAATTCATGATTTCATAAACTAAATGTGCTTTCACCTGAAGAATGTGATGGTGCCCTCGTCGCAATCAATGGCACAGGTAATCACATCCCCTGTCATCCAGGGCTGCAATGAGAAATAAGATGCAATGGTAAGAGACATCTATATTATAAAAAAAACTGGCTTATTTTCTGTTGAAGCTACAGACTTTATTACTGAACCGATTGTGATCGTTGATAGCTCAAAAAATTCGTCTCAATCCGAATTACATTCCAGGATAGTATAATAATTACAGTGTGTAATAAGGCATGCCATTTTCGATTTTTTCCATGTAAACCATGCTTGACTTGAATCCTTTTTTTCTATTTTACAACTTCTGTTGCAAAGGGCTCCGTAGCGATGCACCAACTCACGGGCGCGCACCTCTCAATCCATCAATGTATGCATCCGTTCCGTTCGTAGAACGGGGAATTATGCTTGCTGTAGAAAAAAATTATATACGATTTTTACACTTGTCTGTGATCCACATTCAGAGCTAAACTTTACTTCAATGGACATCTGTATATATGTTAAACGACTTTTGATTTTACTTTCATGATTGACTTTCTTCAATACTGGCTTTTTCCCAGCATCCTCTATCTCATTGTGGTCATCTTGAGAGTGGTGAGTTGTTGTTTTTTGCTGCCAAAGCTTTACTAAATACAAAATCCCCAAGATTCTCATAATTTGACAAAAATTTGGAAGAATTTTGTGTCGCATTGCCTTGCAACTCTTCTTACACTTTCAGAAACTGAGATTACTCTCTTACCTCTCCATACTCCTTCAATCTACTCCCATCATAAACCGACATTACTCTCTTACCTCTCCATACTCCTTCAATCTACTCCCATCATAAACCGACATTGCACTCTTACCTCTCCATACTTCTTCAATCTACTCCCATCATAAACCGACATTACACTCTTACCTCTCCATACTCCTTCAATCTACTCCCATCATAAACCGACATTACACTCTTACCTCTCCATACTCCTTCAATCTGCTCCCATCATAAACCGACATTACACTCTTACCTCTCCATACTCCTTCAATCTGCTCCCATCATAAGCCGACATTACACTCTTACCTCTCCATACTTCTTGGTGGTGACATTCCACTTGCGTAATCTGCTCCCATCATAAGCGTAAGAATCTCGGGTATCGCCCACACCTTCCTGAAGACAAACATTAAAAAAACAGGAATGTCAACAGCTATCAAAATTATAGAAATGATTTTTTAATAAAATTATTTACATCATATCTAGTTCTAGCATGAGGACTTCATTTGTCCTGATTCAGAATGCTACTTTATTATAATACTTTCCATCGGGTACATGTATCAAACTTGGCCATAATGATAGGAAAAATAGTGAGTTTTTAGTTCCTTTAAGGCTTATAACAACCAAAGAGCCTCAGCTTATCCTGATTCCAATGCTGTAAAATGGAACAGATGATAGCAGATCTGGAAAAATGTCTAACGCAAAAGTACTGGAAAAATTGGTCTCAAAGATATGAACCTGCTAACATCAGTAAAGAAACGTCGACTCAAATATTATGGCCACATTAGACGTCACAATACCATCCACAAGACAATCTTAGAGGCCAAGGTCAAAGGAAAAAGGAAACGAGAAAGACGAAGACGATCCTGGACAATAACTATAAGCAGAAGACGTTGGAGGCCCCATCAATGAATGTGCTGCTATGGCACTTAACTGCAACTGTTGGAGGAAAGTGGTATTCAACCTCGGAAACGAGATGAAACCAGGATGATGATGATAGCAAATCATTTCCTAAAGCAGACATTAGTCTGTTGGAAGTTTTCCCCCCAGCTGGTACTCAGTTCACACCTGAGCAGGAAAAGAATAATTCATGTTATCAGTCTTTCCTTGAAAAAGAATCCGTAAGATTCAAACCCAGGACCCACTGTTTAGTGCTCTAACCATTCAGTGAACAAGCCCAAAAAAAATGGTAAAACTTTATCCCTTAATCTTAATTCCTCACTCCCATTTCCTTTTAACATCAATTGGCTCTTCAACATTAATTCCGTGGGGAGGTGGCCAAATGGTTAGAGTGTTGGACTCCAAACCCAAGGTTTTGGGTTCATACCCAGGAGGTGACAATGTTGTGTCCACCAAGGTTTTAATTAGATACCGGCATATTCTGCTGGGGAAGTAAACCTATGACAGACTAGCGTCCTGTCTAGGAGATGAAGTAAAAATCATTTGTTCCGCTTCATGCTATAGAAACCGGGATAAGCTCCGGCTCTGTGGGCCTCATTGGCCTTGAAGGAACTTTACTTACTTCTACATTAATTCTACCATGATGACACATACACCAAGTGCCTGTTCTATACAATATCTATAGAAAGCATGAGCGGTGAAGGATTCACCTCTTCAGAAAATCGACACCCTGCAGTGCACCATCCAAGCTGCATCACTCCCTTGGAACCCAGCATCAACTCATACATCCATTTCCCTGGGAATCATGAGAGCAGAAAAAGGGGGAGGGGGCAATTTATTTTGGATGGGAAGAGTGTTGGTGGCGGAAGGAGTATTGTGAAGAAAAACAAAAAAAATGATATGAAAATGGGAATTACAAGAAAAAGGAGCTATCCCGAAGAAAACAAGGACAGCTATTTTTTCTTGTGATTTCCATTTCCATTGTTCAGCTTCCCTGCAGCCTTTATCTGCTTTTTGGATTCAACTGATAAGAACCAATTTAAAAAGGGGATGACTTTTCATTCAAGCTGCCTTGGACTCAGGAGATTCCGCGGAGGGTTATTTCAATTAAAATATAAATCAGTAATTGATAACTCTTGATTATATTATAATATACTTATAATATAATACACTTTTGTGTGTTCATTTCCACAAGGAAACTTTACTTTTGCCTTCTTAGGGTAGTCCCACTTTTTTTTTTTTTTTTTTGGAGGCAACTTCAGGTCAGTTGGGCTCAAAACAGCTAAGTTAAAAGAAGTCTATGAAATGAAGAGTTTTTTGTGACTGGAGCAATTTCCATCACTTCAAGCAACATTAGGGCCCTTCAAAAATAAAATATAGAAATATGTATGATTTCCTATGACAGATATTGGTGAATATTGTGAGTGATGACAATAGAAACTTGATATTATGTTAAACAAGGATCTTTCCTTCTACCTACCTTGATATACACAACAATTGGCACGGGTGCTGCTGAAGTTAGACAGACCAGAAATCTGTGGAGAATCCAAGATTTACATTGGTCATTGTGGACTTTCCACCTGCCTGTCAACAAGTGATTATATTATATCTGCTAATCATTCTGTCATTTAACGCACTATCTTTTTATTTAACAGACATTTTATCTATTGGGACTTTGACTAAACCCTTGCAATTATGTTTTTTTTCCATTATATGATAATCTATTGGTCTGGCTAGTGAGAAAAATTTTCTGAAATATTATTTTCATACTTTCCTCTAAAGAAGCATATTTTTTTTTAAATTACAAAAAATAAGATGATCATATTCTGTATGTACGTAGATCAATCAGGAAGCAACTCATCATAATGATAATTTTTATGATCGGAAACACATGTAAAAAATAAAAGAAGCGTTGTTTTACTTTTACCCCTAGCCTGCTATCGGAGTCCACTAGGAGGGTGCCAACATTTGTGATGCTGTCAAAGTGACACTCAGGGGGTCCAATTCGACCTGTATCCGACCCAAAATCAGCCGGCAAGGACTTGATTTCATTAGCGGTCACTTCTTTTACGGCTGCCTTGATATGTGAATCAAGAGTCTGAAAACTCAGGCACTTCCTGAGAAAAAGAAGAAAAAACATGTACGTATTCAAATAATCTAGAATTTAGAAATGTACTGCCATTATGAAATATTAAAAAAAAAGGTGTTAAAAGACCAAGCTGTCAGCTTTACTAGAGTACAGACATTATCATTTTTTTCTGGGTATTTTGCTCCCTTCTAAATTGATAATTCATCAGTATATACCAAGTGTGTGGCCCTATATTCCTTAAGGAATCAAGAGGCATAAGTGAAAGTCAATATACCAGGTGTAAAGGCTTAATGAGACACCTAACACATTGTTTTCACATGTTGCTTGTGGCTAATCTATGCCTAATAGAGGACTTCTTGTTTTACACTCTACACAAACGTCATTTCATTTTTTCCATCTGACACTTGGGCTTTTTAATCACCTTGCTGACGGTGAGCTTGTGGCTCCTTCCATTGGTGACGCAGATCTGGAGGTTCCGAAGACTTTGTGGAGGATGTCAGAGATGAAAAACTCTGCAATTAGAAAACCCAAATTGAATGATGATTTCAGTGAGTTTATAAAAGTTTATAATTTTTTCATGACAAAATATAATACAAGGTTTTGTTACCTCTGGTTGCTGGATGACCCACTATTCATATTATCATCTTGATTATAAAGAAAACACACAAAATTAATTTACTTAAAACTTTTACACTGCTCAGATTGAACTACAATGATTTATACCAGGTCTGTCTAAACAGAGAAATTGTAGAAAGGATGTGTAAGTGAACAGACTAAGATGCAACAATTGCAACAGTAAGGCAAAGGAATAAAATGGTTACATTTTATATTTTTTGTAGGCCCTATTTATGGCTCATGAACGATGTTCTTTAACAAGGAATTTGCAATCAGAGCTATAGAAGAAATGTTTATTTTCCCATCTGTCAACATATTTTATTGCTGACCAATTTACCATACTGTTTGGAAAGCTTGATTCTTTTAAAAGGTCCAGTGTGTTGTCTAACCTAGTGTAACTTTCTTTTGTCACCATTTATTCTCTTTGCTCTCAAACAAAATATTTCAGCTTTGCCTGATAACCTTCACAAAATTTAACTTTCTCACCATCAACATTGTGAAACAAACAGATAAATTAAGCCCCGAGATAAAAGATTATTATAATATTAGGCTAATAATAATAAGGTGTAATCTTCATTTCTGAAGCTAACTTTAAGTACCATGCTAAAAAAATATATAAATTTTAGATTCTGAAGTGATATTTACCGATATCTATGTGAATGCCTACTGATTCGATTCAACAAGTCTTAAGCCTAACCTATAGTCTTTTAGTCCAAGCCAAGCCTATCATCCAATTGTAAAGTCAGTGTATAGTCTATAGTATTGCTTGATTGATTGAATCTTTCAAACAAAACAAGATTTAGACAATATCAATCTATCATCATAAATATAATTCATAATTCACAAATGTGTGGACCAACTGATAATAAGTATATTCAAATAATTTATAAAGTGTTAAAGCCTACAGAGAATATAGATCTCTCCTACCTTTTAGCCTAGAGCATAGGCCTAACCTAACTTGTAACATATTTATTAGCCTAATTAATAAAAACAAAAACAATCCAAAGATAGATCTATATAACTAATAGATTTCTAGATCTAGAATCTAACTGTTATTATCAAGACCAAACTGTTTTTCAAGGCTCAGCGATTAGATGCATGTCACAGAACAATATATCAATAAACCAACCCTCTCTCTCTGAGACAGTTTCCGCATTTGATGAATGATCCATTCCAATGGCACCTCCATGTCTGGAAGCGGCAGTTGTTGAAGAAGCAGAAGTTGTGGTATCTCTCTGGTTGGAATTTGGACTTGGTAGTCGGCAAAAATCTCTGCTAGATCTTTTGTTTTCTGCCATTTTGTAAACTCTATTTATACGTCATTTCTTTCTACATCAGATAATTGAAAAGGATCCTATCGTCTTATGTCCAACAGAAAATATGGTTAGTAATAACTTCCTTCAAATGTAAATTTTTGACTTGCTCCTCAAATTGTCAACAAAGAATGTCGCCATGTTAACAGGACCGCAGTAACTAAGCTGAGCTACTTATGGCAATTATGAAAAAAATAATATGTTATAATTCAGGGCCATTTACACGTAAGAAGCAATTGTTGATCTACGTCTCGTTTGTTATAATTTTCTTTTACAATTTACTTCGATTTAATCATCTAAAATTTATTTTATCGTTTGTGCAGAGTATGTATGACATAATTTATTTCCAGAGTAAACCAAATACATTATAAAAGCCGCCACACTAGTAAAGTCATGATACAAACTAAAATCAGCATTCATATTTATGTTTTAGGAATGATCTTTTTGAATGTAATTAAAAGTTTATTTATTTGGCAGTAGGGCCTATTTTACTTCCTCTTTTGGGGCATGTAGTGTCTCCGAAAAAACCCGGAAAAGTTAACAGATAATCCATTTCACTGTTCCTTTCCTTGATAAACTTTTATTTTATTCTTGATCTGTAAAGAATCAAATATATTATTTATAATTGCAGACACTTCTTGCTGGCTCCCAACTCCCACACTTCCCCAGTATATTAAAAAAAGGAAATAAATAATTCAATCACCAAAGCACAATCGAAATTCACCCGAATGATCTATAGATTAGACCTATATTTAATATCGACGTCAAAAGGATTTTTTAAAATGGAATCTTTGATAAGTTTGAAGGCCTAAATTGCTAAATTCTTATCTTAAGAATTGTTTTGTACGGCGAATCGTCCTACCCCACCCCACCTCTACATACACAAGTGCGAACAAACTTTAGGCTACATGATTAATTAAAAACCGAGGCGAGCATTCTGACTTTGGGAAATGCTTAAAAAATTCGGAAAGAAACATTCTAGCAACACAGAGTCTTGACTTGACTTACTTGACTTATGCCTCTGTATCCCCGGAGGAACATAGGGCCAAAGCAACACTTTTCCATCGGACTC